>APFE030603856.1:51074-71052 GCA_000404065.3 Pinus taeda
TAATTCTATTTTTATATATATTTTTAAAGAGTTTTAGCATTTCATTTAACTTTACATATTTAACCCTGCATATTTAAAAAAGTTATTTATATTTTGTGAGTGATTAACCATAGTTTTTACCAATATTTACTATCAGTTGACTTATTTACAAATTTAGTATTTACATTTTATAACATTATTTATATTTTTTGAACCCATTAAATAGGTTCACTATAGCTTTTACCAAAATTTATTGTAAGTTAGCTTTGTTACAAATTTAGCATTTATTTTTTATAATTAACAAGTATGAAACTCAACTCATTTAATTGATATTTTTATATTTTTTTTTTAGTACCTTTTTGCTTTTTCCGTTTAATGAGACACATTAACATGCTTTTACCCAATATCATTCGTTCATCCAATGAAGGTGGGTTGGCCCTCAGAGTTGTTTTGAGACTGCGTGAAGAGAAGGTTGGTACTTTGCCTTTAAATTTAGGACCATTCAGCCTATTTGGAAAGGAGAAATATTGAATAGGTATAGGAATGAGTTTTCCTATTGGGTTTTGATGTTTAGAACAATTAGATGATATGTGTTCTCCAAAACATAAGTAGAAGAAGACCTATCTCAGAGATTAATTTCAATAAATTCACAAGGTATTATTTATACCCATTAGGAATCACATCCTCACGTGCTTTAGAATAAATAATAGCATATTTAGATAGATAAGGAGGTCTAATTTATGGAACCTCACCCAGAATCTCACTCAAATCTACTAGTTTCATTTCGATGATTTAAATAATCAAAGGAGGAGTCTTAATACTCCCAATCACATAAAATAAAAATGAATAAGATGGTTAGAGGATAATATCCCATGAATCTCACACCATATATGCCTAGGTCTAATTGGAGAAACACATATGACATGATAGTCATGGCAGCAAGCTTACCCAAGGTCAATGACTAGTCACACAGTGTTCTTTGTGCTTAGCCTTTGCAATTGAAAATTCTTTTGTATGGAGGATGAAGAAGTAAAATGTTTTTCAATTTTATATTTTAATTAAGCCTACCCTTGGTTGATTTGATAGTGGATATTCTATTCAAGCCTTCTTTAGAATATAGGTCCCCTAAAAATCCTTTCACTCTAATGTTCTGCAGATGATTAGATCATAAATAGCCATACAAATGGAAATTGTTTTCTGTTGCAAAGAATCTATATACCCCTCTCAAGGTCCTGGAAGGGAAGATCATGGATTGAAAATAATATATATACTATCCTCAAAATATTCCTAATTCTCCAAGCTTTAACCGAGCCTCAAGAACTATACAGTTGCAAAGAATTGAAACCCATATCCTTGTACTCTAGTTTTCATCTTATGATTAGAACAATAAAGAACTATACAAGTATATGTGTCCTACTGATAAAATCTATATACCTCTATCAAGGTCTTGCAATGAAAGGGTATCAATTGAGAAGAGTTTATATACTCCACACAAAATATTCCATGTTCTCAGAGTTGCAGCTGAGCCTCAACAACTATACATTTGTGATGCATTTAAATTTGTATTCTTGTAACTCTATTTTTCTTTAGATGATTAGATAATAAGTAACTATACAATGTCAAATAACCTCCACATTCCAATAAGAAGAATCTATATCCCCATCTCCAAGATTCACAAGGACAGGCCATACATTGAGAAGAGTTTATATACTCTCAAAACCTTCCAAGGTCATGTAAACACAATTGAGACTCGACAACTATATAGTTACGAAGTAGACTAACCCATATTATCGTACTATGTTTTCCTGCTGAACAAAGTGATAAACTAAGGAAATGAATATTTTTTTAATATTTCCACCAATGATACAACCCATATGCAGTTCTAGGCAGGTAGAAACCATGCTTCTACCCAAAAAGATCAGCCATATGAAAAGTATGATGAAGATCACGCTTTCCTTGTTGATAATTTAAATGCTGAAAACTCTTTTTAGGTCACTGAAATATAGTTCAATAAACTAATACTATTTTCACAGACACTAAAAGTAAGGGAGTTGTAGACTTTCATGGTAATACGCTTGGCACCTGAACATTTCACTGTGAGTTTGAGTAGGAGTAATGTAACCCCCATGTTGCACTTTGTTGTTAATCATGATCATGTAAGAAATAAATGGAAGTAATCATGGTTTCGTAGAGTTTGAGGTCAACAAAATTTTTCAAATCCAACAAAGAAATAATGTGACCATTATGATTACATGAGTGAAGAAACATTTAATTTTATAGCTCAATCCTAAAAGATCCTATAGCATGGAATTTGACAGTCCTAGTATTTTTTATGCCTATGATCTAAATTTTTCCTCAAGCTAGATGGGATAGGGAAGTCTTCCTTTTTCTATTAATATTCATATGGAAGACAAATTTATTGACATATGTGATGGATATTCCTTCGTATACAAACAAAGGGTATGTTATAAACACACAATTATTGAAGCATTCAATCATACAAATTCATTTCTACCCATAGATAGCTCTATTATTGATAACAACAAGGTTGGATAACCCCAAAAGATTGATTAAACCTGTAATGAAACCCTCGATGACATATACAACTACAATGCTAAGAATGAAAACGATGTTAAGAAAATCATTGATAAAGAATACAGGCTTTACCAAATAAAAAATTTCTCTCTGGACCACATCAAATGCAAATATGTTCTCTTCTCCATGAAAATATGGACAATCATTCATGCACTAGACTTTTAAAAGGAAATGTAGGCAACGAACCTCTAACAGATCCACATGAATTTAATGCTGAGGGACAATTTTGGGCCTTGGAAAAGGTGCAATCTAGAATGATCGATGATATAGGTCAAAATGATCTTGAAGTTAGCAAGAGTACATTTTCTCAACATAGTCATAAACAAGATTTGGCTACTGTGACCACTCAACTTATGGGGTTTAGGGTTTGATGGTGATGCAAGCACCATTATGAAGTGTTGTGTTGTGTCCTTCTATCAATTTATGGGAATTATATTTCATAAACATACTCTAATATCTTACTTATAATGCACCACTATAAAACAATCAGGCTCCATCTTTCTATTTCCCTTCACTTTGTGTTCAATTTTTTAATGAGAAACAATTTTTTTTGGGTATTACTGGTCTTCTAGATCAACAGAAATGGGATTGGATATTCTATAGAGTTTGAAGAGATTCATTGGAATCATTCTCATTACAGATGATAGACTAAAGCTATATGGACTAGACCGCCATCTACTACTTATTTTTCCTACCTCGAGGATCTATAATTGCAATGTCTCTCTACCATGCATTTTTGGTATTCTCTACTTTACAATAGTGATTAGATACTATGATTTGTCATCCCTGTTTTTGACATTATTTGATGTATGGATTCTCCATACCTACTGTCTCGTTTCTTCAAAATATTTTTGTCACCATATATGTTGGTTTGGCTTTCTATTTAGGACAGTGGCATCACTGTAATCCTGAACGAAACTATTGATATTCGTACTTCGACACATTGGCATCTTAGTGAATCAATTGTGATGATGGTATGACAGCTTAGAGACCTTGTTGAAGGTGTCATGATTGTTAGGTTTAGTCTCTGATTAGTTAGCATTGCATATAGTTTCACCACACTTGTAATTATGTATAGATAAGTTTGTATACTTGTCAAATATATATAGTTAAAATCGTGAACTAGTGATGATAGCTATGTTACAACTCGTTTGACCAAGACAGTGTTATGCAGAAGTCTTGTTCACAATAAAAGTTATGCACAAGCCTAATTCACATCTAGGAAGCTTGATTCATGAGATTTTTTACTTAGTATCTTTTTGATGAACTTTTGACGACAACTAATCGAAGAAGCGAAAAAATCAGGTGAAAGAAGGACCATTTGAAGCCAACCTCTATTCTTTGTGGATTCTTCTCTCAGTAAAATGCTGCTTAGCATATATATCTTCAGTATACCAACCAATATTGGCATTAACAATCAGTACCAAAAGAATAATTCACTATTCTCCTTGAAATCAAGTATGGCCTTAAGGAACTTTAAAATATTTGGCAAGAAGACAAATTTCGAAAGGGCTTATGGGCTTATAGCCTATTTTATTCTTTTAATGGTTAAGCTCATTATTAGGTAGTTCTCCATATGTTATAAATTCTGGACTCTGAAGTAGTCAAGGGTTATACTCCGTCTGTAACATTTCAACCCTCTAAGACAGTTCAAATTCTTCGTAATGAATCAAGATTAAAAGAGAAGGCCCAACCCTCCACTCACTATGATTTAACTATGTTTTCATGACTACAATGGTTAAGCTATGTTTCAATCTCATTTGATTTAGCTTTAGTTTCAAGCTCCTATTCACTGTATCATAGACATTCTTAATTTATGTTCAATCTTGGCCCTCGAGATCATCAAAATCATTAGCATATTATTTGAGTAGTAGATTTATTTGGCCTACCCTGAACTAAAATAAATCTCGTATGGATCTTTACAACTCCCATAATCAACTGGAGAAAGTTAAGGGTTCTTGCAATCACTTGAATAGATTTTTTTTTTTTTAAAGCACATTCAATCATTAAATCAAAGACCTTGAGGACAATGATTATGTGAACAAATAAGACAGTTATAATTTTTGTAATCAAGGAAGTGGCCTTCTAAAATTTTGGCATCTGATTGAACTTGGTTGTGATCCTACATTGATTTTCCTTACATTAATCTTGTAGCATGAATCATGATTGACATGACATCCTGGTGAAGATTGAAAAACATTAATTACTATGAGCTTGCTGCTATAAGTGGAAACAAGAAACAAGAAATGAACAACAATTCTAGGCCAAAATCTAAGCTCTCAAGGATATGTTAGTAATGGAAATTGCAACAACTTTGATAAGAAGTACACCTCACCTAAAAACATCAATCCTGAAGATCATCTAGAAGAAGTGGATAGCACTTTGACCAGCTCTAAATCAATCCTTGTGAAAAATAGAAGCAAGTAAACAAGCACAATAATGAAAAGAGTCTGATATCTTGATTGCATTAAATCAAGATTTTGTGAGGAATTGTGCTACATATATGATTTCCCTATGATAAATCCTTATTCCCATCATGAATTGGATAATTTTATGCAATAAAGGATGAGACAACTAGGCCTATGATGACTCCGACATTTTATGAAGTTGTTGCCTCATCTTACTTAAAGACAGGCTTAAGAGGGAGCCATAAAATCTTTGATGTCTATTCTTGTCTAATGATTCCTAATGAAAGGTATGTCTTGATAACTGAATTTGATATAAATTGCATGATTATCATGGGATAATTCTAGCACATGGACCATAGGATTAAAAGAAGGTTGCATATGGCTCAATGCTTATGTTTTAGGTAAGCTTACCTTTCAAATATTCAAAGGGAGATGTGATGTTATACTATGATGTTTGATGACTCTTCTTACTTAAGAAGTAGTATAATTGGCTAACTTTGGTGCATAGATGAATAACAGGGTGTTGATAGCTTGATGGATATCCTCCAAACATCCTTGTTCTTGATGAAGAAGCCCCAAAGCCTCACGATAATAATGATTACTAGATTTCATAATCCTAAGGCCCATGTCTATATAGAAGGTGCCCTAAAATATTTTAAATAATAAATTCCTAAAGGTTTCCATCGATAATTCATTGATAAAGATATAAGCTCATTAGAGCGAGGGAAAACCTCTCTGATTTGATAAAAAATGTTTTATTCGATGATATGAAGAGCTAGGTTTTTGTTCAATGAGAGACAATGTAATTTTTGTCAAAAAATTCTATTTTACAAGACAATAATTCCATAAATTGTGGGTATCGTGCTCATGTGGTCCTTGGCCAAACACATGCGCAACATCCTATAAAACAATTATGCTACCTGGTTTGGATTTTATGCCCCTGAACAAGATTCTCATTATGTCCCTATAGGGCTACAATATGTGAGTTACAACTCACATTAAAACTACAATTTTGACTCTAATCAAAAAACCATTAATCACATTATAGTTATAAAATTGAATGACAGCTAGGATTACCTCTCTCATTTGATTCCACTAGAAATTTCACTAGATATTGCAAGGGAAACACCGTAAGGAATGAATTGAAGAAGAATTGTGACATGTAAATTATCCTTGAAGCCAAGATTTAGTAAACAAGATTCCATGCAAAGTAGAAGACGAAGGAAAATGATTTATATTATGTGTATTTTATAGAATGTGTAATGTTTCTAACATGCATTGCCTCTTGAAAAAAAGAGTAAATCATGAACAACATGATGGTTATCCTTCCACAGTTGAATTTGCAAAGCAACTTGGTGAAGACAACGGAGAGTCAAAGAAGAAATAAGCAACCTACAAAAGAAATATTTCATTCAAAATATATTGAAGAATTATTATTATTTTAAATATGGAAATTAATTGTTAAAATTGACTATAATGAGTTTGCATGCGAATTGAGTTATAATGAAATTGGAGTGAATGAAATTGAACTTACCTTAGTCATGGAATTTCAATAGTTCTAGTCGAAAATGCAAGAGGAACAACGACATATCGAACACCGTTGAAGATTTATGCGTAATGGAAGATGCATATTTCTTAATTGTTAGTACACTTGTATTTTTTGCATTTTGTCGTGTTCATGAATGTGGATTATATGTTTTAGAGTAGATTTTAAGGCTAGTAATAACTGTATAGTTGGTCAAAGGCAGTATACCAGTATATTTGGATTTGGAACTTGTAGAAATCTTGTTTCTATGTTGTGTAATGTAGTTATTGATTCCTTTGTTTCTTTGAAGAAACTATATAGTTGTGATCTCTATGAGTCCATATGTGTTGTTTCAGAAGATAGATAATGTTAAAAGAAAGTGGTTAAAAAATATAATAATAATTTAATATTTGCAGCTATGTCTTAGTAATGAGAAAATTTGACCATTTTTAGTAGACAGAAAAGGTATGCGATAAAAATAGATTGAACCTAATAATTATGTGAAACCTTTTGGAGATGTTAAATATGGATTGGAGTAGGTCGTCTGGCGAGACATTGAACAATGAATTTATTCTGCATGTTTTTTGCGAGCAATATTTTTGTTGTATTTCATTTTTATGTAACGATCGAAATTGAATGCAAGGCAAATTTAGAGATATTCTAGACAATGCAAGTTCAAAGAAGCAATGACAAGGAATACTAGGATTCAAAGAAGGAAGGAAGGGAACATGCTTCATTTGTAATAGGTTTTGGCCACTATGAAAGCGAGTGTCGTAATAGAATGGATACACTTTAGGATGATGGAAACAACTACGACAACAATTTCAAGGGAAACAACAATCAAAGGAATGAGAGGTTCAACAAAAAAGGAAAAAGGAATGCTCTCACTACTCAACATGGAAATGGTCGACCTCCCAAAAGATCAAGAAACTCTATGTACAATGAATCTCGAAATGAATTTTATCTTTTATTTTCCCACTTTGATGCCTCTCCTCTAGATACCTTGGGAAATTGGTTGATTGATAGTGGTGCATCTTATTAAAAAATGTTTTGTTTCTCCTCATGTAAGTTGACCATACCAATGTAATGTTTCATTGTTTAAAAGTTTAGGGCCTTCTTGGTACAACCATGGATGTCATATTCAATGACTATGGCATACTCTGAGGTAAATTCAGTAATAAATTTTGTGCATCAACAGAGTTTTGGCATTTTCTGGCAAAGTTAAGGCACCAACACCACAACTGTTATAAACTACCTAGTCAAGTCTCAAGAGAGAGCCTATTTTGTCTCATCACTACATCAATCCATGAAATTGTGGAGAGCCTAACAACCTTATCTTTTAATCACTCAAGCTAGACCAATCAGACAAGCTATATTTCTACCTAACCAAATATTTTCCATGTTTTTCTTCCTCATAAAAATAGATTAGTGATAGGGATGCCTTAAATCAAAGAAGAGCATGAAGGTACATGTCTGAGATGTACCAAAGGAAATCTTACAAGGGAAACAAAAAATATGTGGAACAACCCGAGGGGTCTGAGATTAATGATTGGGAATCTCATGTATGCAGGTTGAGGAAAGCTCTATATATTTTGAAGCAATCACCTCGGGCTCGGTATGAAACAATTGATGGCTATATGATGAAGTTGAGATTCACTAGGAGTGAAGTCGATCCAAAAATTTTCCTAAAGGGTGTGGATGATAGACCTCTTTCTAGCAGGTACAAACCCTCTCATTTGCAAAAGTAAGATGGAGTTGGATTCCAAAATTGGAATGGTGGACCACAAGCGTGTGACTACCCTAATGGAACTTAACTTCAAGAAGTTATGTGGTAGCTCTGCTAGACCTGACCTGGGAAATGCCTCTGAGTTTCGTCAACTCATAATATCATTGATGTTCTTGTTGAACTCCCATCCGAATAGATGTTTTTTAGTTATCATGTTGAGCCAACATATGGTTGAGCCTCATTAGATTGATGCCAAGAATCTTCTAAGATATCCTCGGGGTACAATCACTCATGGAATGAGATACACTGCTGGAGCTATGAAGTTATATTATTATTCTAACAATGATTAGACAAGCAGTGGAGGATCACAAGAGCACTTATAGATGTTGTTTCTCTTTGGGTTCTGCTTCGATATCTTGGATGAGCATGAAGGACAAGTTGATTTCTTTGAGCACTAATGAGGCTAGATACATAGCTGTGAGTATGGTCTCGTGTGAAGCTTTCTAGTTGAGGAATCTCTTCAGCAAGATGTTTGGACATGTGCTAGATACCCCTGTGACATGAGTAGTTCATCCTTTTCCTGTTAAGCCATCCTACCCATGCAGTCTGGGACTCATGGGAAGTACCTCTCATCTGGCCAATGAGAAGGGAAATGAGGATAAGGATGATATTACCGTACTCACTATGCTAGGATGATATTGGTCTGGGATCAATTGGAACTGATTTCATTTCAGTGAGAGTGGTATGAGACACTTGCTTTATTTGGAACTGATTTAAGATCAATAAGAGCGGTATGAGACATTGTCTTTATTTGGAACTGATTTTATATCACTAAGAGTGGTATGAGACACTCTCTTTATTTGTAACTAATTTTGAATCAGTAATAGTGGTAAGAGACACTCTCTTGACATGGGATTGACTTTGGGTTAGGAGAGGATGGTCTGATACATTCTCAATCACTTCTTCTTCATAGTTCAGCAGAGCAATGCAGGGCATTACATTGATGGTAGAGATAGTACAAACTAGAAGATGAATTAGCAGATGGAGTTCTCCCTAGTCGAGAGGGAGTGTTAAAATTGGAAACTAGGTCCAAACTCCATGTGGGTCTTCTTATTTATGGCAACTGATATTTTTCATGGATTCCTCTTGTCAAGAGGTGTAGGATTGATCTAAAGATCGTTTGATTCCAATGTGTATTCGTGGAGATATGAATTTATTTTGGTTATGTGACAATTCGTCAAGGTCAGCCAGCAAACAAATTACCCCCATCTATCCTCAACGTTTTATTATAAATATAAGAGGTTTTCAAGTAATTTTGTACACATACTTCACTCTTGATCTCTCTCCACTTGTTTTGGGTTTTGGCTGCAAGAGAGATCTAGATGATGAATCCCTAGATGTAGGAGAAAATGAGATAGTCTCACCATAGTCAAGAAGGAATTTATACATTTTCCTAATAGAGGTATGATTCCCTAACCATAGTCCAAACTAGGAGTTGAGGTTCTTGTTTAGTTTTGAACTAATCTATTATCAAGGGAGGACTAATGCTGCCACAAACACAATATTAAAAGAGGATTCATAGTCGTAACTGTGGAGGAGCCATGGCTGCTGTAAAACATACCCTAGCCGAAAGCCTTATATGCTATCCTAAAGGGACTGAATCACAATGAGGAGAGGCTCCTTCGCTGTCCCAAAAGAGGGCTCTTCATCACAGCAAGGAGGCTTCCATACGCTATCAAAGGAAGCTCCAAAGGAGCCCTAGTTGTAGTATTTTATTCACATCTAAGATGCAGTCAAAGGGAGCCTAAATGAACACCTAATCCATAATAGGAAAGATACTCAATACACAGTCCTAAAGGATGTGTTTTAGGTGTTGTTCATGTAAGGAGACCTAGCAAGTCTTAGCCACAGTCTTGAAACCCAACCACATTGAAGGGAGAGCTCTCTACAATTGTCTTATGAGGAGGACTTATACATTGTCGAAAGAAGTTCTAAGAAGTAGTTAAGGAGGGATGTACTACGTTGGCTAGAGGAAATATAAACCACTATAAATGAAGGCTTCATAGTTATGACGAGGTCCTACGCTATAGCAATGACAGAGTCAAATCTACCGATGGGAAGAAGCCCTAACAACAAATCTAGAGACTTGAAGGGTCAACATAGTATTCCAATTGCAACATGATGATGATAGCATTGTGATTGAAACTATTGTTGAGGATTGTTTATAAGTCTGGTAACCTACAATCATATTATATTACTGAAATCTGTCCTAGACCAAAGTTCATATCAACACACTCAAATTGAGTCAAGTCCTTGTAGGACTTATACTAAACCATTTATATTATTTGCTGACTGAAGATCGAAGGTCAGACTTGCTGCTAGGTTAGGCCATAGGCCATAGCTAGCAAGAAAGGTATTTACTTGAAAATGTGACATTGGTGGAGCTAGATCTTGAGTCATTCATTGGTAACTGTGTCAAGGAAGAGGATTGAATGTTGATGCAATACCTCATAAAGCAGTTACGATTAGTCTAGCAAGCAGTTATCAGTGTTTTAGGGAGTTGTATTGGGTCAAGGGTCGACCATGATCAGCTCAATTTGATGAGCATCATGTTGGTGCCATATGGGTGAACTTGAGAAGAAGGTTCTATCTAGTTTGACCAACATTGACTTCTTTGGTCAAGGGTTTTCTACTACTGCCATAAATATTAGTTTTGTATATTTCTACTATCTCTTTGCCGAACTATTGAAGATCATAAGAAGATTTGATCAAGGGTTCCCCATATTGGGGTTTGTCCCTAGCTAGTGCCACATCTAGTGTCCTCTTCTCTTGGCTTTTTTTTTTGGAAATTTATGTTTATGTTCTATCTGCATTTTACTATCATGTTAAATGTCATTGCTAATGTTGAATTGAAATTGAGTTAATGTGGAAAAATGAAGTAAATTTGCTCTAAGCATAGAACATACCTAAAATTAATAATAACCCTTTGAGTGATATTATTGATTGAGTTCTGTACCTCTTGAATCGGAATTGGGTTAGGTAGCTGAATAGAAACTTTCATTTTCCTTCCAAGTCTAGGTACTTGTCTATGATTTTTGACACATATGCACGCATTGAAAGTGTTGGAAATAATACTGAGACAGGGGGGGTGAATCAATATTATCAGATCAATAATGTTATTTCCCAAACTGATTTATATATGCTAGTTCAACTAAGTGAACTAGCGTGTATATGTGACTGTACTTAACAAACCGACATATATGGAGAGAACTTTTGATTTAGACAATTTATCATGTATTGAGCTTTAACCAATATATAAAAGATTTATTAGATAGTGTAGTAAAAGGAGAATAAAGCATCACACATAAGAAACACAGATGAACACAAGGATATAAGGTGGAAACCCAATGTGGGCAAAAACCACCTATTGTTGTCATCTCTGTCTTATTTTAATAATAAGAAAATATGTTTACAATATTGAACTGGTGCCGACTCATACCAGTATGCAGGCACCCACCTGCAGAAGGCCACAACCTTCTCTCATTCTATAGCTACTACTGGAAGGGAGCTACAACCCCCTAGCTCTTGTACTAGCCAATATCTTTACTAGTACGTAGGTGCCAACCTACAGAAAACTCCACTCTTCTACTAGGTACCATGTTTCATGAATTTTCAGACTAGACACTCCTAGAATACAACACCACAATTTGAAGGCCATGTTTCATCAAATTTTCATACTAGACCAATCAACAATATTAAAACTCAAAAAATCATAACTACATCAAAATCAACCATTCACTAAATTCAATCATTACTTTGACAACCCATCATCATTTAAGCGAATCACAATCAATCAATCTGATCATTCAGAATATTGTTACTAGAATAAAGTAATCAGAACAGAACCTGGAACTCTGCAACAACAAACAGAGAGTACTGAAACATTAAGCATAATTCTTCATAAGGTATACGCTACTTCCTTGTGTCAAACCAATGTGTATATGCACTGTTACCAAAGGGAACCAGTGTACAAATATGTAAATTCCAATTTATGATGTATACGGTACTTTGATATGTTGAAACAACATGCATATGCTATTTTACTGAAGCAAACCTGTGCGTAGATCCGTAAATGCTAACTTAAAACATCACAACTATTCGAGACTTCAGTCATACCCAGATCATCACATTTACAGAATAAAACATTCGTCAGTATTCAAATCTAAACTGTTCAAGATCAAACCACATAATGAGAATACTTTTAAGACTTTATGATCTGGGTTCATCAACCTTCATCAACTATATAGGTGCCTCCTTAGATCAGATCAAGAAAACCATCAAAAGCTCATTAACCTACATATATGATCCAACCCTTCATAAGATGTTCAAATTACTTGCACACATGGCCTAATGATATTCTCCTCCTTATATAGTTTTGGGCCTTTCTCAATACCATGGACCAAAACTACTTAGGACCAATACCTTGGATCAAGTACCTTGGATAAAATACCTTTGACCAAGAAATGCCTTGGACCAAAAACTTTGGTTTTCCAAGATATACACGCTTTTCCTTCAATGAAATTGTGTGTGTATGTATACACTTTTTTGTTCTCTAAACCTATCTATATATGCAACTTTAACAAGGTGAGCCTGCATATACCTCTCTTTCTTCATTCCTTGGAGTCTTATTTGTATTTTTTACTATTGACCTGCTATAGTATGATCTTCCATCTGATTGATTTGACATCAAGGACAACAACTATATCATAATGCCAACAATATCCCCCTTTCGACTTGATGGCAACAACAACACCAAGTCACTCTCCCCCTTTGACATCAAGGGCAAAGGGTCAACAAAGATATTCTCCTCTTTTGATATACCTTATGTTATCCATGATACCCCTAAGTACATGCTGAATTCTTTGATTGAAGTGCCTCTTTTTACATGTTGAGATGCAATAAATCATCCATGCTCCCCTTGAGCATATGCATAGTCTGAAAGAAAATATTTTTCAAAAGAATAACATGACTCTATAACTCAAGTAAGTGAGTATGACCTTCCTATCACCAATGACTCATGCATACATCAATTTCTGAACCATGTGTGACATACCAAATTTGACTCATCCACCGAACCAAGTGGGGATATACCAATACATGACAAAAATATAATTACATCATCCATCCCATGCAAATTGGGGATACAAATTACATCATTTTTCCAATAGCAAAAAAACATATCACACCCTAGGCATAAGTATCTACAACCATAGCTGTATTCAGCAACCATAAACAAAAAATGCAAAATGTGAATGAAGCTAATGCTACCCCTGAACCTGTGCTATCCATATCAGAGCCTGTACCACTGTTTTTCTTACCTAAAACATATATATGCTTCTCGACCCATAGAAACCCACACGTGTACATGACTATACTTTATGAAACATGCATGCAATAACCTTTCTTGAAAGAATTGGATTTAATAATAGGATGATGTAGCAAGTAATCCCAACTTTTGCCTGAGATATTCAAATGTGTCTCTGGGTAGAGGTTTAGTGAATATATCAGTAACATGTTCTTTTGAGGGAACATACTCCAATTTGACCTTTTGTTCAAGCACTTGTTCTCATAGAAAATGGTATTTGATGGGTATGTGCTTTGTCTTGGAATGCACAACTGGATTCTTCGAAATACTAATGGCACTTCTATTATCACATAGAATGGATGTGGGTGGAGTATATGTGATCTAAATATCTTGCAAGGTTTTCCTCATCCAAAGTAATTGTGTGTAGAAAAATGCGGCAATCACATATTCTGCTTCAGCTGCAAATAAAGAAATTGAACTTTGTTTCTTGTTGAACCAAGATACTAACTTGGAACCCATATAGAATGCACCACCACTAGTGCTTTTTCTGTCATCAGCATTGTTACACAGTAATTTGTCACCGTTGGTCACCGTCCCTGTTACCCTTGTTTTCGTACATTGGAGGATACATTCCGGGACCTATGACCAGTGACATAACCTAAAAACACTTGCATTATGTTCCCCTAAGTATGTACTTCATGTTCCGTGAAGACACCTTCTGCAAATTATCCCTGAAAAGTGCCCTTTTTCCATTGGGGCAGGTACATAGTGTCTTACCTGCGCCAATGACTGAGATCCTCAAAAGGGGGCGCACCCATTGGCACTCTGTCCTAGAGCAACACTCGCGCCAACTAAGTTTAGTAATGATTTTTGGCCAACGCGCACCCATATGTTTTTTCCTCTCTTATCATGAAGTTCTTTGAGGGAAAAATCCACAAGATAGAGGTCGAGAGTCATTGTTTATCCATGACAACTATCCTCAATAGCTTTTCAGGATAATGCCAATCCACAATGGGCGTCCTGGTACATTGTATCTTCCTCCCTTCTCCATCTATAAAAGCCTGTCCTCATGCATTTGACAAGCTAGTTTTTGTGAGTGTTGGAATAATGCTAGAGTGATAACAAGAATTTTGAAGCATAGGGAGGTTATGCTGCCGGAATCCTGAGAGAGAGAATGTCTTTTGCAAGGCATATTTAGCTGCTCGCCCAGTCAGAGAATAGGTTCAACGTCAGAACCTTGGTTGTATATTTCTCTGGTTTTATTCATTAATAGATGACTTTCATTATGGTTCCACTCCTATGGTCTTTATAATGATGATTGAGTTATATCTTTTCTGACTGATATATAGTTGCATCTATTGGATTTTATGCTTGTATTTGTGTCATTCTTTGCATGTGCAGGTGTCCATCGACGAGGATCGTGGGGATTGTGACCAGCCGGAGCAAAGGAATGGGAGTGATGATTCTTCTACAAGTATTGGCGTTGGAATCCAAGTAGGCCATCATCATTGATCTTTGATTTGCAATTAGGAACCTGCATGTTAGCGTTGTGTGATTGTTGCTAGACCCCATTTGGGCTAGCGGGATCGCCTCTGTCCACAGAGGGGATTTACCTGTCCAACAATTTGGCGACTCCACTGGGGATAAGCTTGTTGTTTGATTTGTAAACTTTGGACGGAGCCTGAATTATGGCCAGATAGCCTTCGAAACACTATTGCTTTGCATTAGTGAAGTAGATCAAAGCCACTTCAGTCAATCTCCGGTTTGGTTTATGGACTGAACAATTTGGGAGTTTGTCTTGCATGTTAGTTTTTCTCTTGTTGGCTTGCTTGGATAGCTTTCTGGGTTAAATTTCTTGTCGTTTCTTGCTTCCTGGCCTTCCTAGATACTGTCAACCAAGCTTTGGACTACCTGTTTTGATTTTTTTACTTGGCAAAATTTATTAGCGCGGTTTTTCCTCTGACAGTCGCGGCAGTTGGCGCCTGTTGCTAACTGACAACCCGCACCAATCCCTTTATAGCGCGAGTTGCAGCCTGACAGTCGCGCCAGACCTGTTAACCTTTTCAGTTAGCTTGTTTGCCAGCCTTCTGAGCTTGAATTTGTATCTTGCTATATCTTTTGCAACTTATGGAAGTGTGTTGGACCTTTATGTGACTGGCTATTCTTTTTGTCCTTCAGTTGTTTGCTTATTTCTATCGATTTTATATCTTAGCCCTAGTGGCTTTGCATGTCGAGCCTTCTATGGGAAATTATGGTTTGATGATCCAGTCAGCTTTTTGGTTGTTTTCCGCACTCATCTGGTGGTTGTGAAAGTTTGGCATTCTATGCTACAAGTAATTCACTTTTAGCTTGTTTATTTTTTGCTTGACTTCATCTGAACTTAGATCACATGGTTCATTAAAAGTCTTTGTGTTTTCCTTGCTTTGATAGGCCATTTTGACGTTTCAGAATTGGTTCTTCCTTTGAGTGAATTGTGTTTGTTTGTACTTGTGAATATCTCTTGAGATTTGTTGAGTGCATCATGCTATCCTAAAAGAAAGAAAAACAAAAGATCTTTTGCATTTTATTAATTAGCATTTCTTGTTATTTGTTTCTTTTAAAAAGAAAAAGAAAAAATTTTCATTTCTCGTTATTAGTTGCATTAGGATCTTTGTTGATCATTTTGTTTGTGTAAAGATCTAAACTCCTCTGTAGATAGAGTTCATTGAATGAAATGATATAATTTTGGCATATAGTTTGCATTTAGGAAATTTTGAGAGATCACATACGGTAGGACCAAAAAACTGAAACATTATTGAAGATAAACTGTAAAATAAATTGAATGAACCTAACAACGCATTGGAACATAATGCACATATTCTAGAGGTCTAGGTTAGAGACATGTTCCGGCATCTTTAAACCTGGTAGCTTACCGTTGAGTGGTTGGGTGATTCCTCCACGGTGAAACGATAAGTTCCAGTACGAATTGTGCTCCCAAGTACCGTCACGTATATATTGGGAGACCCCTATAGGCTTGCAACCTTTTATCCATAGGAAGCCAAGTCTGTCGCCTTACAAGCTGTAATTCACTGAACACAACATTCGGGAAGATTGACTGCAGTACGGGAAGTCCTTGGTTTTCATCTGATTGCCAAGGTGTATAAGCAGTTTTACGGATTGTTTGGTAAACCTCTTGCCTAGTTCTCCAGAGTAGTCACTTGTGATCCTTTTCGGACTCCCTAAAAGAAAAGGTGTAAGTGAGTGTCTTGTCACTTTGTGCTCATTAAATATTTGAAGGAGACTAGATTCATCTTTTCGTCCTTTTCTCGACTCTTTAAAAATGAAAAGGTCAAGTTCAATGTCTTAAAATTTATTCGGCCACGATCACATTACCTGGTTAGATCTTGTGTGCGTTAGCTTGAGTTGGTTTCTTTTGCTATGGCAACTTTTCCAGGGTTCACCAACCCAAGTGCCCCTCCTGACGGGAATCCTAGTCATTTCCCTCCTCTTGGGAATGTTGGTGCTCTTTATATGGCGACGTTATCCCTTCCGGGGTTAACTATCAGGTTGCCTGTTTGGTTGTTTTCAACCCATTTGGTCCCTACCGTGTCGGCTGATACTCCATCAGTCCCTCCACCTGAACAAGATCATGTTGAACCTAAGGTGGACCTCTCCCCTTCGACGCCTACTTCTATGTCTTTTTCTCGTACTTCGCCTGGTGAAAGTCTCGTTTCAAGTAACTAGGTGGCTAAGAAGAAGAAGAAGAAGAACAAGAACAAGAAATCACCTAAGGGAGAGGCTACAAGTACAACTGTTGCTCCCTCGAGTACACCTGAAGTTGGGCCACCTTCCGCCCCTCCGTGGAAGGTTAAGTTTCCTTGTCAATTATGCAAGGAGGACCATCTTCTTAGTGATTATCCTGGTATTCCCAGGATCTTAGAAGTGTGGTCTCGTGATCCGGCCCGCCCCTCATCATCCACTAAGGCTCACGGCGATGCTACCTCATTAGTTAGGAATGGCAAGGGAAAAGGGAAGATTCGAATCCCCTGCAGACTTTGTGATGGCAATCATCCCCTTCACCTTTGTCCACTCACGGGTAAAGCTTCCACTGTTTTCGAAATTCTCCCAACTCCCCGTTGGATATCAACGTCTTTCTACAGCTGCAGATCATTCGCCTCCCGACAATGAGATTGGTTCACATTCTTCTCTTGTCCAGGCCCCTCTTCCCGAACTTGGCTGTGCCCATCCTGTTCCAGACCAACCATTGGTCGGAAAGAGTGTCGACTGGAGTTCACCTCCTGTCGACCACTCTGTTTCGGAAGAGAAAAATTCCCATGTTCTTCTCATCTCATCAAATTCTCCTGAGCTCAATGATGGTTTTCCCATCCCAGCCTTTCCGGAGAATTGCGATTCGATTCCTTCCGAGCAGGGGGGCAACCACATGGTTCCCCCACCAAGTAGTTTGGTCGTTTCCTTCGATTGGAGTCATTTTACTACCCCTCCCCTTCCATCCCATGTGCCTTTCTGGGTCACTGCCTATGCCTCCCATATGGTGCTGCCTGGCACTGTGTTAGATGAAGGAGCATCGGTTAGTCTTATGCCCATTACTACTTGGCAGGCTTTGGGTTCCCCATCGCTTGTACCTGTCGCACCGAAGCTCACCACTTTTGACGGAGGAACGAGTCAACCATTAGGGATCCTTCCAAATTTCCCTATCACTTTGGGAGGCAAGACTGTCTGTATAGATGTCTCGGCTACCCAAGGTTCTTTAGACTTCAGTCTTCTCCTTGGTCGTGACTATGTGTATGCCATGGGAGCCCTTATTTCTTCACTTTTCCGTGTGGTTTTCTTTCCACACGATGGAAGAATAGTGACAATGGATCAATTATCATTCGTTCATCCACAAGCCCCTCCGGCACAATTTCCCTTCCCTCTTGGTTCTCATCCACTAGTTGCATCTGTCTCACCCCAGATCAACTACGTGGCCACCTCTCCCATGCATATATCCATCAATGCCGCCATCGTGCATAGTGTCCTGGGGGCATTGGGTCCTGACTTCCGAGACATTGTCCTCCCACCGGGAGCACCACTCTTGGAAGCCCCGACTTCTTGTTCATTATGATGAAGTTCAGGCGGAGCATAGTTCATTTTCCTATGTCAAGCTCCCTAAAAAATGAAAATAGGACTGCCCAGAGCATAGTTCATTTTCCTATGTCAAGCTCCTTAAAAAATGAAACTAGGTCTGGCCGGAGCATAGTTCATTTCCCTATGTCAAGCTCCCTAAAAAATGAAATAAGGAGTCTCGAGGATAGTTTTGATAATGTACCAACCTCGTTAAAATAATGAAACGACTTGTATTCGAGCATAGTTCCTGATCTTTTGTCAAGCTCGTTAAAAAATGAAACAAGGGTATGAGGATAGTTCTTTTACGGTGTCAACCTCATTAAAAAATGAAACAACTTCCTTTCTAAATCGAGTTTGTTGATTAAGATCTCGTAAAATCCAAGTCGAGTCTTTCCAAGATCTCGAAAGTGAACCTTCATTCCATCCACTTTGTTGAATGCAATGAAGCTTGGGGGGCATGTACCTCGTTGCATCATTATGCTGGGGGCATGCGAAATTATAACAAGCATAGTTTTTCGTTTCAAGCTTGT
Source organism: Pinus taeda (assembly GCA_000404065.3). Lineage (NCBI taxonomy): Eukaryota > Viridiplantae > Streptophyta > Pinopsida > Pinales > Pinaceae > Pinus > Pinus taeda. The sequence goes on from APFE030603856.1 coordinate 70,306, forward strand.
GTAAACATGAAACCAATTCCAAGCAGAGTTCTCCATGGTTCAAGCTTGTGTAAAAATGAACCCATGCCCGAGTCACCTTTAAGATATTTTTTAACTTGTAAAATATGAAAAGATTGCCGAGTATTTTTTCCTTTTTGACTCTTTAAAGAGAATAAAAATGGAGGTCTTCTTTCAGCTCTTTTCTGACCGTTTAAAGAGGAAAAGATTGCCAAGTTATTCCTCTTGGCTCGTTAAACGTTACTAAGGGGTGGTCGTTTTAAGTTCTTTTGTCGACCGTTAAAACATAAAAAGATTACCGGGTTTTTGTCATTTCAAACACGTTAATGGTTACGAAACGACATGGTTTTGATCACTTTTTTACTTTTTTAGGTCGAAATCACTATTTATGAAAAGTACTCCTTGATCGTAATGGTCGGGCGGTGCTTTCGGGCATTATTTTATACTTTTTCGGGCCCGAGAGACACAACTTTACGAAAAAGGACACCCCTGGAGTTTCATTTTTTGTTGTCTTTTCAAACTCTCTAAACATGAAAAGACGCCGAGTTCTTCCTTTGTCAGACTCGTTAAAACCTGATGACATCGGATTTTGTCGAAATGACGCACCACAATCATATGCTATCCCCATCAAGCTTGTTAAAAATAATTGGGGTACTCGCCAGAAATGGTGGGGGAAAAGAAAATTTTGGGAACCATAATTATTGTCGTGTCGGCAGTATGTCGCTCTTGAACCTGGCACTTCTCTGCTTT
>APFE030603856.1:71669-119683 GCA_000404065.3 Pinus taeda
ATGAAAAGACGCCGAGTTCTTCCTTTGTCAGACTCGTTAAAACCTGATGACATCGGATTTTGTCGAAATGACGCACCACAAGCATATGCTATCCCCATCAAGCTTGTTAAAAATAATTTGGGTACTCGCCAGAAATGGTGGGGGAAAAGAAAATTTTGGGAACCATAATTATTGTCGTGTCGGCAGTATGTCGCTCTTGAACATGGCACTTCTCTGCTTTCGTGTCGGGGTGGGGATATCTCATCTCATCTTTCACTTGCCTCCGTGGGTTTGGGTAATACTTTTTGACCTCTCATCTGCTCATTGAATCGTCATCATGACCTTTGATCCATCAATGTCAAATACTGCCAATTCCACTGTCGTGCCACCGATATGTTCAAGAGAAGTTGACCTATGAAAGAAACAACCTCCGTTTGATAGTTCATATAATATTAATTCACAACATTGCCTGTTTCCGTCTCATGTCGATGATGTGGGAAACATTATGGCCCACCTTCGATGAAGATGACTTCCTGTCGACTTCAACTCATTATCCAGGAAAGTGACCTAGAGACTCCCTTCCGGTACCTTGGAGCCTGCATGCCTCAATGGCAGGTTCTTCATGTTTGACGCGAGGTTTTTATCATTGGCCTCTGATTGGATGACTCTACGGTTGTTATACACCTACTCACTAATTCACACGCCGTAGTTTGTACCTATAGTACCTTGAGGGCCATTGTCATTATTGGTGGTACCCCTCGCGTCTGTTAACAGTTCCCAATATTGACTGGTAATCAGACGATGTTCATGCATGTTCAACTTCAGCTCACATGTTCACATGCTTGAACTTGTACTTTTGTTCAGGTCGAGATGGAGCACAAGACCCTGGATTGTGTCTGTTGTAATCCAGGCATGATTTTTGATAGATGACTCATTCACTGGATGGCTGCGACCATACTTGAGTCAATTTATTGATCCTAACCAGATGGCTGCATCCATACTACGGATCTAGATTCTCATGTACTCTCTTATGGATGGTTGCGTCCATACCACGTACATCATGTATTTGAACTATCAATTGTATCTCTCAATGCAGATTCTCGGCAGCAGCTATATATGTTCTTGTAAAGCATTTCACCCCTCTCTCTCTCTCAGGCCTCATGCTTTAGGGGGCATCTGTTACACAGTAATTTGTCACCGTTGGTCACCGTCCCTGTTACCCTTGTTTTCGTACATTGGAGGAAACATTTCGGGACCTGTGACCAGTGACATAACCTAAAAACACTTGCATTATGTTCCCCTGAGTATGTACTTCATGTTCCCTGAAGACACCTTCTGCAAATTATCCCTAAAAAGAGCCCTTTTTCCATTGGCGTAGGTACACAGTGTCTTACCCGCGCCAATGACTGAGATCCTCAAAAGGGTTCGCGCCCATTGGTGCTCTTTCCTAGAGCAACACTCGCACCAACTAAGTTTAGTAATGATTTTTGGCCAACGCGCACCCATATGTTTTTTCCTCTCTTATCATGAAGTTCTTTGAGGAAAAAATCCACAAGATAGAGGTCGAGAGTCATTGTTTGTCCATGACAACTATCCTCAGTAGCTTTTCAGGGATAATGCCAATCCACAATGGGCGTCCTAGTACATTGTATCTTCCTCCCTTCACCATCTATAAAAGCCTGTCCTCATGCATTTGACAAGCTAGTTTTTGTGAGTGCTGGAATAATGCTAGAGTGATAACAAGAATTTTGAAGCATAGGGAGGTTATGCTACCGGAATCCTGAGAGATAGAGGTCTTTTGCAAGGCATATTTAGCTGCTCGCCCAGTCAGAGAATAGGTTCAACGTCAGAACCTTGGTTGTATCTTTCTCTGCTTTTATTCATTAATAGATGACTTTCATTATGTTTCCACTCCTATTGTGTTTATAATGATGATTGAGTTATATCTTTTCTGACTGATATATAGTTGCATCTATTGGATTTTATGCTTGTATTTGTGTCGTTCTTTGTATGTGCAGGTGTCCGTTCACGAGGATCGTGGGGATTGTGACCAGCCGGAGCAAAGGAAGGGGAGTGATGATTCTTCTACAAGTATTAGCGTTGGAATCCAGGTAGGCCATCATCATCGATCTTTGATTTGCAATTAGGAACCTGCGTGTTAGCGTTGTGTGATTGTTGCTAGACCCCATTTGGGCTAGTGGGATTGCCTCTGTCCGCAGAGGGGATTTACCTGTCCAACAAGCACTTCCTACGCAATCTACATTTGTATATGCATGAAGAGTAAGATCAGTATCTCTAGGATACCATAAACCAATGTCCTAATTTCCTTGAAGATATTTGAAAATTATTTTGACTTCGTGAAGGTGTGATTCCTTTGGATTTGCTTGGACTCTTCGAAATTTTCCTACTGCATGCATGATGTTAGGTCGGGTACCTTCTAGATTAAGGAGACTGCCAATCATGGATCTGTAAGTTGGTTGATGTATTGTTGTTGATTCATCATTTGAGCCGAGACTGCATCCTGTTACCATTAAGGTACATACCAGTTTAGAGTCTTCCATTCCATACCTTTTCAAGCTTTGTTTGAGATATTTGGTTTGTGAAAGAAAAATATCGTCTTTATTTTGTTGAACTTGTAGACCAAGAAAATAGGTAAGTTCACCAAGCAAGGACATTTCAAATTCTTGTTGCATTACTGAGGCAAAATTCTTACTCATGGATTCTTCATTGCTGCAGAAAATGATATCATCAACATAAGCAATAATAATTAGAAATTTATCAGTTTCAATATTTGTATATAGATTGTTATCTACTGATCCTTTTGTAAAACTTTGTTGGTGTAGATATTTGTCAATACGATAATACCAGGCCCTTGGAGCCTGTTTTAGACCATAGAGGGCCTTTTTGAGTATGCATACAGGTTTTGCATCATTTCCAAGAATGAATCCTTTTGGTTGTTCAATATAAACTTCTTCTTCTAAATCTCCATTCAAGAAGGCTGATTTTACATCCATTTGATATACTTTGAATTTTTGAAAGCTAGAAAGAGTAAGAAACATTCCTATGGCTTCAAGTCTGGCGACAGGTGCAAAATTTTCTTCAAAATCTATACCTTCTTGTTGAGCATACCCTTACAAACAAGTCTAGCCTTATTTCTAATGACTTCTCCATTTTCATTTCGCTTGTTTTTGAATATCCATTTCGTTCCTATAATATTTTTAACATGAGGTCTAGGAACTAATTCCCAAGCATTATTCTTTTCAATTTGCTCAAGTTCTTCATCCATGGCCTTGACCCAACATTCATTGTTGCAGGCTTCATTTACATTTTGAAGTTTGATGGAGGATAGTAATGGTAGATAGCTTGAGGTCCCTGTAATAGTTCTTTGTGTCTATACACCTGCCTCTTTTTCCCCTAAAATTTGAGTTTCTGGTTGATTTTTTTTAACATACCTGGATAGAGTCTTTTCTTCTATCATTGTCTCTTCTTCTGGTGCTTCATTTGTTTCTTCTTCAATGTCCTTTTGATTTTATGTGTGAAAATAGTCCCCATCTTCTTCATCGTCATAATCTTCTCTTTCTATCTATTTTTGTTTCTTGCATGCTTCATCAACTACAACATCAATGCTTTCAACAATTTTTCCAAGTCTTTTATTATAACATTTATATCATTTAGTTTTGGAAGAATAACCAAGAAGAGTACCTTCATTTGATTTGGGTTCAAACTTACCATGTTTTTCATCAGTCCTCTTGATATAAATTTTTCTTCCAAAAGCTTTAAAGTATTTTACAGTAGCAATATTACCATACCAAAGTTCATGTGGAGTTTGAGTGCTATTTACCCGAACATTTGCTTGGTTGAGAATAGTTATGGTGGTGAATGCAACTTCACTGCAGAAGGTTGCAGGAGTTCCAGATTCATCTAGCATGGCTCAAGCCATTTGTTGAACAATTATGTTCATTCTTTATACCACTCCATTTTTATTTGGAGTCCTTGCAGTGGAGAATTCTCTCTTTGTTCCATGTTGTTCACAAAAGTCAAAGAAGTCATCCAAGATAAATTCCCCTTCAAGATTAGATCTGAGGCTTTTGAGTTTTCTCTTTGATTCATTTTCAAACAAAGATTTGAGGGCTTGGAACTTTTCAAATGCTTCATCTTTGTGCTTTAGAAGACTTATTCAACACATTCCAGAAAAATTATCAATGAACAAAATAAAGTATTCTTCTCCATGAGGTGACTTTTTCCTTCATGGTCCACATATATCAGTATGGACAAGTTCAAGAGGCTTACTAGTTGACCCTTCCTTTTCAATGGAGTGAGCTCTGGTTTTCTTACTTATTTGACATGGTTTGCATATTGTATTTCCAAGGATGCTCATCTATGGAAGATCACCAACAACCTTGGATTTGCATGCTTTTCGTATTTGAGAAAAGCTTAGATGTCCCAATCCTCTATGCCATAGCCATTTTTCATTATTTTTGTTTACATAGCCCTATTGTTGTCCTCCCTTGAGCATTTATAAGTTGTTTGGAGTTCTTCTACCTTTGATCACATTCCCTCCTATATCAAGCTCACAAACAACACATCCGTTTGATTGAAACACCACTTCATTTCCTTGATCACACATTTGACTGAAACTCAATAGGTTATGCTTTAAACCATCTACATACATAACATTTCTAGAATTAAACTTGTGTTTCAAGAAAATAGAGCATTTACCTTTTATGAAAGTAGGAGTATCGTTTTCAAATGAGACATTATTTTCCTTTTCTAAGGAATTATATATGTGAAGTTTTTCTTTGTCACCTGTCATGTTTTTTGGGCATCCACTATCGATGTACCACTAATTTTCTTGTCCTTCTGCATACAATTATATACCACATCTTTCTATTTGATATTCTTTCCTTCTCCATATCTTGGGATTTAATGGAGTTTTCTCCTTTTGAGATGTTTGTAGAAAGTTTCTTCTACATTCAGATTCTTCATGACAAAAGTTGTTACAGATTGAGCATTCTATTTCATTTTCAAGAAGAGAAAAGTTATTATAATAACTTTTCTTAATCCCTGTTACATTCTTTTAATTTTGTGCTTCTCTAGTCATGATGGTTTTGTAGGCAAGACATTGAGCAGCTTTGTGTCCAAAATTATGACATGAAAAACATTGCCCATTAAAGAAGTTCCTGTGACTATCAAATCTATTGACCTGGTGATTGTAGTTTCTATTGATATTCATCTTTGGAGAAAATTGACTATGATTTACCTGAGCTTGGTTGTGGCTTATATTCATCCTTGGAGTAAATTGAGTCTGATTTACCTAGTGATTTGCTTTATGCCTTTGCTAATGATTTTCATATTGTTCACTAGTCTTTGTTGCATCAAGATAGCTTTTAGTGGAGGTTGACGACTTCTATGATTGAGATGCTTTTTCAGAATATCTAAGACCTATCTTTGTCAGACGAGAATGCTGCAATTTGATAATTTCATTTAAGGTTTCTAGTCCTTTAGCAAACCTAAGGTTGAGAGATTTCATTTTCTCAAGATCCTTTCTTGGACCCACAATTTCACATTCTATTTTTTCATTGTGTTTTTCTTTTTTAGCAATTTGGTATTTCAAGGTATCAATAATCATATTCTTTTCTTCTAAACAGATTTTGAGTTTAGATATTTCTTCATCAAGGTTATCCTCTTCTAAAGCATCCCAAAAATTATCATCGTCATAAACCATTAGGAGTCTATAGTCATTAATATTTTCATCTTTATCACTATTTGATAAACCATCGCTATCTTCATGAGTATAATAACTCTTTTTATTTATAACTTGTTTTCTATTCCATTTTTGCATATTCCTTCCCTTTTTCATTTTTATATTTATGAGGACATTTGGTAGCATAATGACCGACTCTGCAATAGACAAAGCATTTGAAGGGTAGCTTACCTCTATTTCTTCTGAAACCCTGTTGAAGCTTCTTGACAAAGTTTACCTCATCTTCTTCTTCTAACATATGTCCTGATTCATTGTGTTCTCCCTTTCCTTTTATTGAAGCTTTAAATGCAGCTTCTCTCACATTTGATTGTCCTCCTTTTCTCATCTCAAAGGCAATTAAGATTTCGTTAAGCTGTGTCATAGTGATAGTCTACAAATCGTGTTTTTCTTCTATGGCAAACACTTTCGATTCATATTTAGCAGACAACGATCTCAAAAATTTCTCAACTAAGGTAACTTCCTTTATTTCTTTGCCTAGATTCTTCATATAATTAAAAACCTCATATGTATGTAAGAATTAACTAGCTATACTTTCATCACCATGCATCTTAAGAGTTTCATACTGAACTTTGAGAGTTTGAAGTTTAGCATGTTTTACCTCAGAGTCTCCTTCGTAGCTCAGGACAATTTTGTCCCATATTTCTTTGGTTGATTTGAGTTGCATGATTTTGACCAACTCTAATTGTGATAGACTTCCCAATAAAGTATTGACAGCTCTGGCATTGGTTTCATATTGCTTTTTACCTATCGTATCTGTAAGAATTGTTGTTGCAAATGTATATCATCCTTCCACAATTTCCCAGACATCTGTTCCAGGTGATTGTAGATAGACTCTGGTTCTTATTTTGGAATAAACAAAATTTCTCCCATCAAGGATTGGCATTCTAATGGATCCCATGCTTTCTTGATTACTCATGATGATGGATCTCCCTTCAAGTGGTCGAGATTCTTCTAAAGGACCTACTCTGATACCAATTGTTGCAAATAATACTAATGGGGGGGTGAATTAGTATTATCGGATCAATAATTTTATTTCTCAAATAGATTTATATATGATACTTCAACTAAGTGAACTAGCATGTATACATGATTGCACTTAAAGCAACCAATGTAAATGCAGAGAATTTTTGATTTAGACAATTTATCATGTATTGAGCTTTAACCAGTATATCAGAGATTTATTAGACAATGTAGTAAAAGAATAATAAATCATCCCACATAAGAAACACACATGAAGACCAAGATATAAGGTGGAAACTTGATGTGGGAAAAAACCACCTGCTGCAATCATCTCTGTCTATATGCAGACTCACATCAGTATGCATGCACCCACCTGCAGAAGGCTACAACCTTCTCTCATTCTCTAGCTACTACTGGAAGGGAGCTACAACCCACTAGCTCTTGTACTAGCCAATATCTTTACTAGTACATAGGTGCTAGCCTACAAAAAACTCCACTCTTCTACTACAAACCACATTTCATGAATTTTCAGATTGGATACTCCTAGAATGCAACACCACAATCTGAAGGCCACGTTTCATCCAATTTTCATACTTGACCCATCAACAACATTAAAACTCGGAAAATCATAACTGCATAAAAATCAACCAATCACTGAAACTCAATCACTACTTTAACAACCCATCATCAATGAAGAAAATCATGATCAATCAATCTGATCATTCAGAATATGATCATTCAGAATACTATTACTAGAATACAATCATCAAAGTAGAACCCAGAACTCCACAATGGCAAATGAAGGCTACTGAAACTTTAAACATCATGCTTCATGAGGTATACACTACTTCCCTGTGTCGAACCAGCATGTATACGCACTGTTACCAAAGGGAACTAGTGTACAGATCTCTAAATTCCAAATTATGATGTATACACTACTTTAATATGTTGAACCAGCATGCATATGTTGTTTTACTATATAAAACAGATCATCACATTTACAGAATAAAACATGCGTTAGTATTCAGATCTAGACTATTCAAGATCAAACCACATAATGAGAATACTTTTAAGCCTTTAGGATCGCAGTTCATCAACCTTCATCAACTATATAGGTGCCTCCTTAGATTAGATCAAGTAAACCATTAGAAGCTCACTAACCTGCATATATGATCCAACCCTTCATAAGATGCTCAAATTACTTGAACACGTGGCGTAATGATCTTCTCCTCCTTATATAGTTTTGGGCCTTTCTCAATACCATAGACCAAAACTACTTAGGACCAATACCTTGGACCAAATGCCTCAAACCAGTTACATTGGGTCAAATACCTTGGACCAAAAACTTTGGTTTTCCAAGATATATGTGATTTTCTTGCGGTGAAAGTGCGGGTGTACGTATATGCTTATTTTGTTCAGTAAACATGTGTGTATACACAACTTTGACAAGGTGAACCTGCATATACCTCTCTTTATTCATTTTTTGGAGTCTAATCTGTATTTGTTTACTATTGACCTACTGTAATGTGATCTTTCCTCTGAGTGAGTTGCCATCACCAACAACACTTGTATCATAATGCCAACAGAAGTGTGAGAATGTGTAAGAATAAACTCTTGGGATAAATACTCATTTGATTATAAGGAATTCTCTTACATTGATGCTAGAGTGTGAGGAAGGAAATTTGCAAATATCTTAACACAAGGAAAAAAAGTAATCAAATTCCCTTAAAATGCACTGAACTTTCCATATGCCCAAAAGCAAAGGAAATAACTAAGCTGGAATCTGATCCAAGAAAATGCCCTGTATTATCATCCTATGCTTAGTATTACTTACAAGAAAATGGGTTGGCTATGTGTTTAAAGTATGTATAAAAGAAAAGAAAGAATCTAAAGGTAGCCCCAACAATATGAATAGGCAACATGATATTATTTTACTAAGTCAATCTAATAATGTAGCACATATGGACTCATCTCTATATTGTTTCTTTGAGTTTATTGGCTCTTTCACTTGTCAGAGTGAATGATATTGCCTTCTATTACGTGTATACAATGGGCTAGTACCTTGAGCACTAAGGAATCAAATGAACTTGCATCTACTTGTATCTCTCTAGAGGTAGCACTGTTGTATTCTAGCTGTGTAAGTGTCATTTAATGAGGTTGCAACTTTTCACATATTACAAAAATTCATCAATAAATGGAAAGATCATAAACAACCATACAAATGACAATTTTTCTCCATCGAGAAGAATCTATACACCCCTCTCAATGTCCTACAAGGCAAGGACATGGATTGAAAAGAATATATATATATTATTCTAAAAATATTCTTAGTTCTCCAAGTCGTAACCAAGCCTCAAGAACTATACAGTTGCAAATCATTAAAACCCATATTCTTGTACTTTGGCTTTCATCATATGATTAGGACAATAAAGAACTATAGAAACATATGTGTCCTATTGATAAAATTGGTATACCCCTATCTAGGTCTTGTAATGTAAGGGCATCGATTGAGAATAGTCTATATACTCCACACAAAATATTCCATGTTCTCAGATTTGCAGCTGAGCCTCAACAGTTGTATATTTACGAGGCATTTAAATTTGTAGTCATGCAACTCTATTTTTCTTGGGATGATTAGATAATAAGAAACTATACAAAGTCAAACAACCTCCACATTCCAATTAGAAGACTCTATATCCTCCTCTCCAAATCTTGCAAGGAAAGTACATACATTAAGAAGAGTTTATATACTCTTAAAACCTTCCAAGATCAAGTAATCACAATTGAGACTCAACAACTATACAGTTATGAGGCAAACTAACCCATATTCTTGTACTCTGTTCTCCTACATGATAGAGTGATAAACAAAGGAAATGAATATTGTTTTAATATTTCCACCAATGATACAACCAATATGCAGTTCTAGGCAGGTAGAAACCATGTTTCTACCCCAAAAGATCAACCATATGAAAAATATGATGAAGATCATGCTTTCCTTCCTGATAATTTAAATCCTAAAAAAACTTTTGAGGTCACAGAAATACAGTTCAATAAACTAATCCTATTTTCACAGACATTGAAAGTAAGAGAGCCGTATAATTTCATGGTAATACACTTGGCACCTCAACATTTCATTGTGAGTTTGAGTAGGAGTAATGTAACCCCCATCTAACACTTTGATGTTAATCATGACCGTGTAAGAAATAAATGGAAGTAGTCATGGTTTCCTAGAATGTGAGGTCAATAAACCTTTTCATAGTGAGGAAAGCAATAATGTGACCATTATGATTATATGAGTGGAGAAAAAAATAATTTCATAGTTTAATCCTAAAATATCCTCTATCATAGAATCTAGCAGTCCTGCTATTTTTTATGCCTATGCTCTGAATTTATTCCTCGAGCTAGATGGGATAGGAAGTCTCTTCCTTTTATTGTCAATACTCATTTGGAAGACAAAGTTATTAACATATGTGATGGATATTCCTTGGTAGACAAAGAAAGGGTATGTTATAAACAAACAATTATTGAAGCTTTCAGTCATACAAATCCATTTCCACCTATCGATAACTCTATTCTTGATAATAACAAAGATGGATAGCCCCAAAAGATTGATTAAACATGTAATGAAACCATCCATAACATATACAACTACAGTGTTGGGAATGAAAATGATGTCAAGAAAATATTTGATGAAGAATACAAGCTTGACCAAATAAAAAATTTCTCTTTAGAACACATCATATGCAAATATGTTCTCTTCTCCATTAACATGTGGACAATCATTCATGCACTACATTTTTAAAAGGAAATGTAGACAACGAACCTCTAACAAATCCACAGGAAGTCAACTCTGAGGGAAAATTTTGTGGCCTAGAAAAGGTGCACTCTGGAATGATCGATGGTATAGGTCAAAATGATCTTGAAACTATGCACCATATAAATAGCCCTCGAAATGGTAGAGATATAGACAAAGTTTCAGCAGAGTCAATTGGAGAGGAAACTATGTGGCAAAAGGTATCAGATTTGGTGTCGAATCCAAAGCTACAATGTTGCAAGGTGTGTAATAATTGACAGGGTGAAGCGATAGTTGATAGGTTTAAAACTAGCTATGGTACTAGGACTGGAGAGGATGAAGAAGCTAAAACTAACATAGATGAAAATTTGTTGATTGAAGTGTCGTGCAGTTTCTACAACTATCAACCTAGATTTTATGCAGGGTAAAAGTGAAATCAAAGAGAGACAAAAGAATTTTTTTAATCATTCACTTATTAGAGATGACCATAATTTACTCAAAGATCTATTTTTTAATAAAACAAATAGAAAGCCAAAATAAATACATGTATTATGAAAAAACTATGGAAGATTGGCCTCACAAAAAATATGGTAGAAAATGTAGAGCTTGTAAACCTTTCTTGGCGGTCTGGAAGGGTTGTTGACAAAAGCACCTCACCTGTTAATGCTACAAGATACTCCTTGACCATATTGGAGTTAATGTGTGCACCCATTGTGTGTACCGATTAATGCTCCTCAAGGCATGAATTATATATTTGCTCAAAAGTTTCCCAAATTGTTGAACACCAAATATTTAGAGTGTCACTTGTAATTTTAAATTTTCCCATAAAAATGTTTGAAAATTCTCCATCATAATATTTTTTTTAAATTTTCATTTGCTAGTAGTTCTATTAATTGGTGCTTTTATTTTATTAATACAAACCATATAATATCAATAAAAATTTGCATCCTATAAACTATTCACCTTAGAGGCATCAAGAGGTGGTTTTCTACCATGTGCATAGTTTAGATTATTACTAATCCTTAGAAACCACTCTTAGGCCCTAGGATGCTAATGGTGTTTCTCTTTAGATGATTTCCAAGGCCCCAATGAAAGCCATCCTTTTTGGTCAAATCCTCACATTAACACCCATACAACATCTATATACCTATGGTTTATAATGATGGAAAATAGTGCTCCCCATCACCTAATTGTGCAAAAAGACCCAACTAACCTAGATGCCATGTCAATTATGTCCTCGATATTAGCATATTATCCTACATTATCCATTATCTCATGGATATATAGGGTTCAAGGACTATCACTTGACGGTTGGGGACTATAGTCCATTGAGAGGTCAAATGTCAGGCTAACTATATTAAGGACACCTCAAGGTCAGCTAACACTAATGCGATGTAATAGTTTTTCGTACATTGAGGTATCAAAATGTCACAGTTTTGGGTAGTAGACATTAGTAAGTAGGACACTAGTAACCAACAAGAAACCTTGATATCGATAGAGTAATGATGTGGTGAGTGAATGTGGACACAAGGATAACGCATGTCAATTGTGTGGCAGTTGATTTGACATGCTAATGTGTCATTATGATGTGGCACCAATGTGAGTCTAGATGACATGGCATACCAATGTGGAAAGTGATGTGGCATGTTGACATGGCAATGGAAGTTTAACTTGGCACTGAGTTGATGTCTTGGTGGTAACCATATAGCGACGACGTGGACGTTGGGCTTTTGGATGTTAAGCTATCAACTAATTAGTATCAATGACACTCTTTAGCCCCTTCACGAGGGCCTGGTGGCTTGATAGCCCAACCATTGGCCTTTCAATATATCTAGTATTGAGACACTAGGGCTTCAATGTACAAGCTCATTTGTATGTTAGGTGTCGAGTATCGATATAGTAAGTATGTATAGAGTATTAAGTGACATGGGGAAATAGAGGCTTAGTGATCTGGAAATTGGATAAGGTAGATGATGGAAAGGTAAATGTGTTAATTGATGATTCATTGTTTGGTTATGTGAAGACCGAGTAAGCAAGTTTTAAACTAATGTGATATTTGCCAAGTGGTCGATAGTGGATATAATAGCCAAATTAATTGACTAGGTAAGCTACCGTGGAAGTTGACATGCCATTTTATAATGGTGACATGTGGACAAAGGGCTTCCACGTATTTAACAGGAAGAAAATCAATATGTATAGGAGAGAAATTACAATATAAACATAAATAATACCAAAGGTCAAATAAAACACTTTTTTTAGACTATCCAAAATGAGAATTTGTAAAGAAGAAACTAGGATCCCATCTTATTGTTTATGTCATGGTTAAAATGAACATGGCCTGATTATTCAATATCTCTTGTAATGGAACCAAAGTTATGTATCACATGAATAGTTATAGGTAAGAATTCCCATAAATGATCTTGATTACTATGTCTCATATTGAAATCTTTAATTTCAAAAATAGTTTGATCGTCTGTAGTAGATCAAATAACTACAAATTTAGGCAGCACTTTTGATGGATTTTACTTGTTGTTAACTATATTTATTATTTCTTTGTGACTGAACTTGAAAAGTGGAAATAGAAAATATTTAATAAATGAGAACGAATATTATTTCAAGGGTGTTACCAAGGGTATTTCTTCAGGGTTTATATGAGACAGGTATATATTTCTACATAATAGAGATTGAAAGATAAAGTGTGTAGAAATAGGCATCAACATATAACATGAAAACTTTTAAACACTTTTCCATGCTAAATATTTCAAAATATATAGTAGTAGTCAATAGGAATTAACCACTAGAGGGAAATAAACATTCTCCATACAACATACGTGGGGAAAATATTTGCTTTGTATGATTTGTATTGAAGTGGCTTAGGAGCTTATACATGGACCATGAACATTATCTCACACCTCTTTTGGGCCCTCAAGGACTAGTTTTCATCTTTGAAAAATGTTCAAGGGCCTAAGAACCATCCCTTAGATGGTCTCCATGACTACATGATTTTTTAAAATTTTAGATTTTTCATTTATATCAATTTACAAATTCACAAGCACATTATTTACATGCACAATTTTTTTCTGATTTGTTGTCTTATTTGCACAAGAACAAATCTTCAAATTTACAAGTAGCACAAGTTTTTGTTTCAGATTTTTCTCTTTTGGAAGTTGAGAGTTCACGAAAAAAACAAGTTTTTTCCTACTTCCCATTACCTTTTTGCACTTTTTTTAAACAACGTTTTCCACATCTTTTAAATATAATCTCTTTTTCTCTTAATGAAAATTACTTTTACACAAAATTTCTCCATCCTGGGCTCTAATTATTTGCAATTTTCTTAGTTGATATAGGTTATTTTGATCGCTTTGTTGATACATTAATTATCTACTCAGACTTCATTTAATCCTCAAACAATACAATACATATACACTGAAAAAAAATCTATGATCGGCTGTGAGTCTATTGTCAGGACTCTTTCTTCAGTAGCAATGCAAGCACAAGAACTTGTTAATGCTTTTAGTCTACGCCGAGTTTTGAATTGTTCTTACTCAATTTCAATGGCCTGATTTGGCCTTGAATTTATTACTACTTAATTCCCAGACCCTAAGTATCACTAAGCATTAGTATTATTTGTATATTCAAGACCATGGTTTTATAGACAATATAGGGAAAGCTATGTATAGTGTGTGCACCCATATAGAATCAAAATTTTTAGGATGCATTTCATCCTAGCAAGGGGAGTTGGCATAAAGACATCAACGATGTTTTCCAAAACCATTTCATTTTCATCACTATCTGAGAGTCCCCAAACCTAAAGGTAATTTTAGAGACCATGTGGGAGAAGATTTTTTGGAGGAAGAGACCTGAATTTCAGAATGTGGAGGAAGGGGAAGAGACCTGAATTTCAAAATGTGGAGGAAGCACATAGAGAGTTGCAGTGACAACTTCTAGGGCAAGCCAAGCCAGCTCTGGTGATATTGGCTGATGTTTGGTCTCTCACAAATTTGTAAAAATTGTTATTGAAAGTTGAAGGTTATAAGACACTTGTGACAACCCAAGATAATTCTACCATCTAGAAAGTTACTTCTACTCATCTTTATGAATTTCCATTGCCATTGCGGATGTTGATGATGCTTTGTCCCTCAGCTTTAAGAATTGCCATTGCTGGATGATGGTGATGCTCTGTCCCTTTTCTACATTAGGGATTTTTGACAAAAATCAATTCCAAGGATGGCTAAGGTTGATTCTTTTGTTAGGAGGTTAGGATAATCAAAATGTAACATTCAAAATTTTGAACTAGTCAACTAGACATGTAATAATCCAGCTATAAGGGAGAAGAGGTATCATTCATTTAAATCATAAGCATGCAACCATATTCAGTGATGGAATTCCATTATTTTGACCTCCCAGTGATCTTATTCTCCCCCTCTCAAATAAATATGGAGGAAGCAACGATGAAGAGCTAGAGCTTGAGAAGTTGAGAGACACTTCTAGTGAATTGGGCTTCTTCTGTATAATCAACCATGGACACGAACCAAATTTGATTCACAAAGTGGACTCCATTTCTGAAGACATTTTTGCACTACCCAATGACATCAAAGAAAGCACCATATTCCCTGATAATTTTAGTGGTTTTAACCCATCCAGAATAGATCCTCACAGAAAAGGTGATTCAGTTGCTAACAACATCGGTTTCTCTAGTGGCCATGTAATTGATAACATTTCATCCAAGTTGTGGCCTAAAGGAATCCAAAAATTACTAGATCTAAATGCACCAAATGATGATGATGCTTTGTCTCTTTTCTGAATTTGGGATTTTGGATAGAAATAAATTCCAAGCATAGCTAGGGTTGATTCCTTTCTTAGGGTATTGCTAGATCTCAATGTACCAATTGTGACTTTGAATTGATCAATATATAAATACTGCAACTATTTTTTAACATCAAGCTCAATAATGTTTCGCATTTTGTACCCTTTTGTCATAGGGATTTACATTGATTCTTTGTCTTCGCTAACGTTCTATTGAATGCAGCCATTTCCTTTTGTGAAAGGAAATTTCAGAGAGCCATTAAGAACTCATTTCACTAGTTCATATGGTTTTATAGACAATATAGGGAAATCTATGTATAGTGTGTGCATTCATCTAGTATCAGATTTTTTTGGATGCATTTCATCCCACCAAGGGGTGTTGGGATAAAGACATCAAACTTGTTCTCCAAAACAATATCATTTTCATCACTGTGTTAGAGTCCCCAAACCTGAAGGTAATTTTAGAGACCATGTGGGAGAAGATTGTCCAGAGGAAGAGATATGAATTTCTAAATGTGGAGGAAGCACATAGAGAGCTGCAACAACAACTACTAAGGCAAGCCAAGCCAACATTGGTGATATTGGATGATGTCTCGTCTCTAGAAAATTTGGAAAAATTGTTATTTGAAGGTGTAGGATGTAAGACACCTGTGACAACTTGAGATCTTTCCACCATCCCAGAAATGATTTCTACTTAGATTTATGAATTTCCATTGCCATTGCTTCATGATGGTGATGCTCTGTCCCTTTTCTGCATTTGGGCTTTTGGATAGAAATCAATTCCAAGCACGTCTAAGGTTTATTCTTTTGTTAGGAGATTGCTAGATCTGAATGTGCGAAATGATGATTATGCTCTGTCCCTTTTCTACATTTGGGCTTTTGGACATAAATGAATTCCAAGTACAACTAAGGTTGATTCTTTTGTTAGGAGATTTCTAGATCTAAATGCACTGATGTATCCCCCACCCCCTTTTTTTTCTTTTACTTTAATTATTAAAATTCAAAATTTTATGTTATAGATTGGCTGATGTAGAAGGAACCTGGTATTCTATGTTTAAAAGAGCTTCTAGCATCTATTGGAAAACTTGGGAAGCTCAAATATATGGACATTTCTTTATGTGAGTGCTTGGGAGAACTTCCTAAGGAAACAGGGCAACTGAAAAAACTTGAGGAGCTTGACATGAGAGAGTGTTATCAGTTGAGGAAGCTGCCTAAATTAGTTGGAGGGTTGAAACCTCTAAAGCATGTTTTATGTGATGAGAAGATTTGTCAACAATGGAATCCTCTTACGAGTTTTTTTGCTACTATGGATTATAGAGTTGAAATTATAGAAGCACACTTCAGCTTGGATTGGCTGCAAGCACACTTCAATTTTCATTTGTTTTACATGTTTTTTTAAAGAGTTAATGTTTTTGTAATATTTAAAAAAGAAAAATTATTAATAAATTTAAATTGAACATGGATTTAAATTAGTTTTTATTATAAAAAGATGTTTATATGTATATATGCTTCTATGTTGACAGTAACGGTTTGGTCGGAAGAGATATACCAAATAGTAAAAAATTAAATAAAAATAATAAATTTATTGAATTGATTTGTTAATATAATTATAAATAATCTTTTTAACAACAAAAACATAATATATTTATCAATTTGCAATAAAATTAAATAATAGTAATTTATATATAATATTTTAGAATATATAATTAATTAAGATCATTGATGTGCTTCTAGAAATGAGCAATAAGTTTGTCATAACTGTCGAAAAACATTTTTCTGCATTTGAAACATTTAAGATATAACCCAACATACTCATCATGTGGATTTGTGCCCCTGATATAAGAGAGAATAAATGCACTAGGATGTTCATGTTAACTAGATAAATAATATGGAATTCTTGTTGGATTTTCAAATTTTTTTTCGGCAACACATTATAAAACTTTTCTTTTGTGCCCCTTCTAAATTATCTTTAACCAAGGATTGCCTTCAAATTGCTCACAATCGGGTCCCCATATCTGTCAATGACCTCTTCAAGATCTTCAAAAGTGTCTTCCCCAATGATAGTGTTTTCCCAAGACGAATGTAAGCGTCTTCCCAAATGACAATGATTTTTTTGCTAGCTTAAAAAAATTTACCCACATATTTGTTGATTTGGTTACTTTGTAATTAACTTTGACATAACCATTTTTCTTCTTTTGAATGAAAAAGCAACAAAACTTTAATTTGTTTTTAAAATCTCTTTCAATCTTTTTTATTTTCATTTTATTTTTAAACTTACTACACAAATCCATTATCTATCTATATATATAATATATATATATATATATATAGTAGAGAGAGAGAGAGAGAGAGAGAGAGAGAGAGAGAGAGAGAGAGACTACATTACAATAAATCAAAATAATACAATTTTAGAATAAGAAAAAAATGTAAATTATGTTAAAACCCTCAAACATTACACCAATATTTAAACTTGTAATTTCAAAAATATGTTATTCTTAACTTTAAAATTTCCCACCATGATATGAAATGTGTGAGATATCTGATGAAACTCTAAAATTTATTTCAAATATTTCTATTTGATATTCACATGTCTTTCATATAAAATTATTATTCATCTAATATCTGTTTTTCCTCTTAGGAGATTTCTAAATTCAACTATATTATTATTATGAAATTATGATTGACTTAAAATTTATTTTAAAATATGAAACAATTTCTTGAATTTAATTTCAATTTCTTGACTCATTATTAATGTTTTTTATATTAAATTTTTAACTAATCGTAGAATATCTTAATTTTGTGTTTTTTCTATAAATTAATACTTTATATTAGTAAAAAATGTTCATATGTACATGGTTGTAGCATATATCCAACAGAGAATTTATTTGTGTATTTATTTAGCTAACAATGCTGAAAACACTAAAAATTTCCTAAATAAAAATTTATCTAAAAATAGGCCATGTAACCAGATCTAGATTACAAAATCCCTGATTAATGGGCTATCCAAGCCATAAATGACAAAGAACTAGAAAGTGACAAGAAAGAGAATCATTTAGACTTAGAAAATGAAATGGTAGTTGGGTTAGGGACACTTGATCCTAGAGGTGCAAGTGTGTTAGAGTTGCGTTACAAATTTCCCTCCACATGGGAAAGCCTTGCATCTAAACTATCTAGGGTGAACTGTTGGTTCATCAACATTATTTTAATGTCTTCCAAGGAGGTAAACACATTATACCTCTCAAACTATTTGTCCTCAAAAACCAACATCAACAAAATTTTCATCTTCCAATGCAATTTTCCAAGTTCAAATAATTCTTCTTTCATCCCGTAGTGTGACCAAGGTCTAAATCCAAGTAGATACCTCATTCATAATTTTAGAATATGAGTGCATTGACTCTCCACCCCATCTTGGGTTTCGAGATAGAAAATTTCTCTTATTGTCAAGGTGGCACAACATTGAAACATGCAATATGATCATCTTGGGCAAAAAGTGTCATTCTACACTGGCCTTTTGGGATGTTCCCCCACTCCACCTACAACACTTGTTGCCCGAGAAGCATGAAGGAGATAAAGGGGTCACACCTATAGCAATTGTTATAACTTACAAGGCTTGTAAAAAAATAAGAGAATATACCAACCACAACTTCCTCAAGGCTTTGACACCACCATAGAAATCCATCACCTAGACTCATCAAACAGACTAGGCTACTTGAAGTGATCACCATCTCAACCCCCATTGAAGTGGATACTCAAACATTAGAACCCACATACCCCAATACAATTAGCCAAAAACAAAGCCATGAGTTTCCTAAAGGGACCACTTTATAGTAAACTATCTATAGTAGGATATATTAGGAGTTTGAAGAGATACTTAACCAAACTCAACGTTTTTCTCTATGAACCCCTAGACCATCGAAGAAGTCAAGCACAAACATTCCAATACCAAACTTTCTCAACACATATGTCAAAGAAACCAAGTTGAGGTAGCTAGAGAACAAACACAAATGTCACTGACAACCCTCCCAATCTACAGACATGATTCCATTTCCCATTGACCCATGAAGTGTTGGGAATGTCCTCTATCACTTTATCATTATTGGATTCTATGTGTGGAATATTGTTGTCTTGAAAAAAAGGTTTATCAATAACCTAAGGAATTTGTGGGGGTATGCGAGAAACATTTTTTATTGTGGTTGTAAAGACTGCTATGGAGGGAATCATAGAGAATAATGTTGGATGGATGATGCTAGCCTCTGTTTAGTGCTACCCTATGTTTGGACTTGATTTCCATCAACTGCTTGCTCTGAGTCAACCAATTCTATACCCACTCCCATTGAACTTGTAATCAAGCAGTTGTTCGCATTTATTGTAGACTCATTTCCTGCCACATATTGTCCAGCATATTCTGATGTTGAACTAGCCTGAGGTTGTTTTCCTTTTGAACCCACATGTACAAAAATCACATCAATAATATCACCACTGTAGTATAGTTAGAAAAAATGTAATTGAAAGAAGTTATGTTTTCATTAAATGGGAACAAACTTAATTTAGAAAGGTATGTTTACATTCAACGAGAACAAATGTAATTGAAAATGGTTTTTTTGCATTCAATAGTAACAAACATCGAGGCCATATCTCCTAAAGGCCCCAAAGTATGGTTAAAAGATGGGGAGCTTGCAATAACAATAGGAGATTAACAATCTTATACAGGTGAAAGAGGAGACACCATAGGAGATGATCCTAGCTTCATCTCTTATTTGTGCACAAATTTCACTTCAGATACTGAGCTTATTGCTTGAAATGAGACCATTCTTGCTTAGAAAAAACATGAAAATGCAGTGACTATAACAAATATTTGCTATCATAAAACTTTTTAGAGTAATTTGCAGTACTCCCTAGCCATTCCTGAGAGCAGAAGAGCTTGAATTCATATTGAAGAAGACCCAGAATATTACCAAAAAGAATAATGTATAATTTATTAATCCAAAATATTAATTCCCATTCAAAAAATTAGTAATTATGATAACATAAATGTTGGTAACCCTATGATCTGTCGGCCTATATCAACATCAACAACCATCAACCACGATTTTTCTTTTCCGCTGAGCTTCATCTCCACCCATTCGATTTCCACAGTTTCCTTAGACATGCATGGGGGCCACATGTCCTCTTACAATTTAACCATATTTACCTATTCGATTTTCAGTTTGCTTCCCAACCAAATTCAACTTTGGTTTAACCAGACAATACATTTCACATTTAGGGGACTACGTGGCCATCAATTAGAGCAGAAGACGATGAAGTTCAAACCACAAAATTTCTAAACCTAAATACCAAACTTTAGAATTACTACCACCTACATTTATATTTCATTCTATAGAGCTTCGGGGCAACACACACAAGGTTTTGAATTGTCACCGTTGAATTTTCCAATTGGCCTTGCATAATAAATATCAAGACTCTTTTATTCGATAGGTGTTTATATTCTTCTACATGATAGAGTGTTGAGGCATAAAATGTGAGATAAATTGTGAAATGTGGGTCCAATGTTGTTGGAATTATACTTGTGCTTATGTTAAAAGTAAATCTAACATGAGCTATATTTCTTTCACCCTACCATGTTCTTATCTGCTTGTGTTATTTCTACAGGAAAATTTAGCATGGGTTATATTTCCTTTACCTTCCAAAGGTGTTTTCAGCAACGTATTTTTGGTTGTGCAAAAAGGAAATCTTGCATGTGCTTGATTTATGTTGTGATTTAATGTTCAGCTAGAATAAAATCTAGCACTTGTTAAAATTTTCACCTTGTCATATTCTTAATGATAACGCTTATGTTTGTGCTAAAGGGAAACCTATCCTGGGCTATATTTATTCCAAAATGTGATGTTGTTATTGGAATTTGGTTGTTTGCCCCAGAAATAGGTTACCATGCACTATATTTCCTTCACCTTGTAATGATATTGTTAGCAATGTGTTTGTGTTTGTGATAGAATAAAATGTAGCGAGTGCTAGAATTTTTTTGATCTGCAATATTTTGGTTGGAAATCTGTTTGTCTTTGTGCTAATATTAAATCTAGAATAAGTTATATTTCTTTCACATTGCAATGTTGCTATTGGAAATTTCTTTTCTATTTTTGATAAAGGAAAATCAAGCATGTGGTAGACTTCCTTTTCCCTATAATATTGTTGTTCACAATATGTGTGTTTTTGTTTTAGAAGTAAATCTAACATGTGTTGAATTTCTTTAATCCTACAATTTTGTTATGTTCTTGTGGTTGTGCCAGAAGAAAATCTAACACATTCTAGATTTCTTTTGCCCTGCAATGTTGTTGGAAACATGCTTGTTTTTGTGTTAGAAGCAAGTCTACCAAGCACTAGATTTGTTTGAAGCTATAATGTTGTTATGTGTTTATTTATGCTAAAGGAAATCTAGTACTCATTAGATGTATTTCATCTTGCAATGTTGTTATTAGCAATGCACTTGTATTCATGATAGAATGAAATCTAGCACGTGTTAGATTTCTTTTGTTTGATAATGTTGTTGTTGACAATAGGCTTGTGTTTTTTCTAAAGGTGAATATAACACATGCTATATTTTTTTCACCTTACGTTGTTTTTATGTGCTTGTGTTTGAGCTAGTAGGAAATTTTAGAATGCACTAGATTTCTTTCACAATGCAATGTTGTGGTTGGAAATTTGGTTGTCTTTGCTAGAAGGAAATGTGCTATAATTCTTTGACCTTTCAATGTTGTTATTGGAAATTTGCATGTGATTGTGTTAAAAGGAAATTTAGCATATGTTAGATTTGTTTTATTGGAAATATGTTTTAGTTTATGCTAGAAGTAAATTTAGTGTGTGTTATATTTCTTTAACCCTACAATGTTGTTATGTTCTTGTCTTTGTGATAGAAGGAAATCTAGCATGAGTTAGATTTCTTTCATCCTATAATGTGCTTGTGTTTGTATTAGAAGGAAATCTAGCATGCACTAGATTTCCTTTCCCTGTAATGTTGTTTTTAATCATAGCGTCATTCAAATTAACCTCATCATTAGGATTTGATTAATCCAAAATAAGCTCTCATTTAAAATATGGATCACAAAATCCTAAGATTGAATTATGTTGTTGTTGTCAACATGGTTGTGTTTGTGCTATAAGTAAACCTAGCATGTGCTAGAATTCTTTCACCATACAATGTTTTTGTCTACTTGTGTTTATACTAGAAGGAAGTCTAACAAAAATTAGATTTATTTCACCTTGCAATTATGTTATTGGAAATGTTCTTGTCTTTGGGCTAGAAGGAAATCTTGCATGCACTAGATTTATTTCACAGTGAAATGTTGTTGTTTGAAATATGGTTTCCTGTTCTAGAAGGAATCTAGCATGTGTAATGTTTCCTTTAGCTTGTAGTGTGCTTGTGTTTGGGATAGAAATTAATCTAGCACACGTTAGACTTATATAGTCGTACAATGTTATGTTCTTGGGTTTGTGCTAGAGGGAAATATAGCATGTGTTGGATTTCTTTCAAATTTAAATGTGCTTGTGTTTGTGTAGGAAGAGAATTTAACACAAGCTAGATTTCTTATACTCCACAATGTTGTTTTTGGAAATGTGTTTATATTTGTGGTAGACATAAATCTAGCAATTGCTAGATTTCTCACTCTACATTTTTTCTATGTGCTTGAATTTGTGCTAAAAGGAAATCTAACACATGTTAGATTTTCTTTTACATTGCAATGTTGTTAATTTAGCAGACATTAGACTTATTTAGTCCTACAATGTTGTTATGTTCTTGTGTTTGTGCTAGAAGGAAATATAGCATGTGTCACATTTCTTTCAAATTTAAATGTGCTTGTGTTTGGGTTGGAAGAAAATTTAATAGAAGCCATATTTCTTATACTCTACAATGTTTCTATGTGCTTGAAATTGCACTAAAAGGAAATATAACACATGTTAGATTTCTTATACTCTACAATGTTGTTGTTGGCAATGTGATTGTATTTGTCGTAGACATAAATCTAACACTTTCTAGATTTCTTACTCTACAATGTTTCTATGTGCTCAAGTTTGTGCTAAAAGGAAACCTAACACATGTTATATTTTTATCTTACATTGCAATGTTGTTAATCTAGCACACATTCAACTTATTTAGTCCTACAATGTTGGTATGTTCATGTGTTTATTCTCAAAGGAAATATAACATGTGTTAGATTTCTTTCAAATTAAAATGTGCTTGTGTTCGTGTTAGAAGAAAATTTAAAACCATCTAGAATTCTTATACTCTACAATGTTGTTGTTGGCAATGTGCTTGTATTTGTGGTAGACATAAATCTACCAGTTTCTATATTTCTCACTCTACAATGTTTTTATGTGCTTGTGTTTGTACTAAAAGAAATCTAACACATGTTATAGTTTCTTCGACATTGCAATGTTGTCAACACATTAGACTTATTTAGTCCTGCAATGTTGTTATGTTATTGTGTTAGTGCTAGAAGGAAATATAGCATGTGTTATATTTCTTTCAAATTTAAGTGTGCTTGTGTTTGTGTTGGAAGAAAATTTAACACAAGCAAGATTTCTTATACTCTACAATGTTGTTGTTGACAACGTGTTTGTATTTTTGGTATACATAAATCTAGCACTTACTAGATTTCTCACTCTACAATGTTTCTAAATGCTTGGGTTTGCGCCAAAACGAAATATAGCAATTGCTAGATTTTCTTCTACATTGCAATGTTGTTATTGCTAACATGTTTTTGTTTGGGGTAAAAGGAAATCTAACTTGCGCTGGACATTTTTTGTCTTGTAATGTTGTCATTGGAAATATTTACATGTTTGTGTTAGAAGTAAATATAACGCACACTAAATTTTTCTCACCCTACAAAGTTGTTATGTGATTATGTTTGCATTAGAAGGAAATATAGTATACATTATGTTTCTTTAACCTTGTAATGTTGTTCTTTGCAACGTTCTTGTGTTTTCGATAGGAACAGATCTAGTGTGCGTTAGATTTGTTTTGTCTAGTAATGTTCTTGTTGGAAATATGTTTGTCGATTTGTACCAAAAGGAAATCTAGCATGTGTTATATATTTTTCACAATGTGATATTATTTTTGAAAATATACTTATTTGTGCTAGAAGGAAATCAAATGCCTCGCATTGTTTTTATTTTGCAATGTGCTTCTATCTATGCCAGAACAAAATTTAGAATGCACTAGATTTCTTTTTTTCTTGTTGTGTTGTTGTTAACAGTTTGCTCGTGTTTGTGATAAAAGTAAGTCTACCACATACTAGATTTTTGACACCATGAACTGTTGTTTTGTTCTTGTGTTTGTGATCTAATTAAATATAGCAATCATTACATTTCTTCCACCTTACAATGTTATTATTCACAATATGTTTTTGTTTGTGCTAGAAGAAAATCTTGTGGGTGCTAGATTCATTTTGCCTTACAATGATGTTATTGGTAATATGCTATTGTTTATGCTAGAAGTAAATCCAACATGTACTAGGTTTCTTTAGCCATACAATAATTCTATTTACTTATGTTTGTGCTATAAGGAAATATAGCATGTACTAGATTTTCTTTTACCTTGTTGTAATGTTCTTGTTGACAACATATTTGTGTTTGCGCTAGAATTAAATCTATCACATGTTAAATTATTTCACCTACCAATGTTGAAATGAGAGATTTTTTTATTAATTAGAATGAAATGTGGTGTGCTTAAATTTCTCTCTCCATCCAATGTTGTTATTGGCAATGTGCTTGTGTCTATACTATAAATAAATCTAGCATGCGCTACATTTACATTTCTTTGCAATATTATCATTGGAAACATGTTTTTATTTTTGCTAAAAGTAATTGTAGCACATGTTAGATTTATTTCACCCTACAATTTTGTTATGTGCTTTTTTTATGATAAAATGAAATTTAACGTGTGATATATTTATTTCACCTAGCAATGTTTTTATTGACAATGTGTTTGTGTTTGTGATAGAGGGTAATATAGAATGTTTTTTTCACAGTGCAATGTTGTTGTTGGAAACATGCTTATTTTTGTAGAACATCCCATTCTTAGACCACATATTCCATATGAAGGGCCTTCTAATGATTTGAGGGTTTAACATTTTTTATATATTAACAATAGTATATGTAGGCATGGACTAAAACCTTATTGTCTCTAAAAGGCAAGGTCGAATGTCATAAGCATGGACATGACCCAGGAAATATTATTATTGCAATGTTTTTATTGGCATTATATTTATGTTTTTGCTAGAAGGAAATTTAGCATGCACTAGATTTTCTTTACAATGCAATGTTGTTGTTGGCAATCTTCTTGTATGCGATAGAATAGAGTCTAACATGAGTTACATTTCCTTTTCCTTGCAATATTTTTAATGAAAATGTGTTTGTGTTTTTGCGAGAAGGAAATATTTCTTGTGCTAGATTTCTTTTGGTTTGCAATGTTTTTCTTGTAAATATGAATGTCTTTGTGCTAAAAATAATTCTAGCACGTGCTAGATTTCTTTCACCTTACAATGTTTTTATTACCAATATCCATGAATTTGTGATAGAAATAAATCTAGGATGCAAATATTTCTTTGGCTTTGCAAGATTCCTATTGGCAATATGCTTGTGTTCCTATTAGAAGTAATTCTATCACATTCTATATTTCATTCACCTTGCAAAGTTGCTATGTGTTTCTCTTTGTGCTAGATCAACATCTGGAAGAAAATCTAATGATCGCCATAGTTAATGTTCTTTCACTATGTTTCGATTTTATTTTTTCTAAAGAAAACTAAGAATATACATGACCATATGAGATCAATTTTGTGTATATATGATGTTTTTGTAGTCTCTACAGTTGATTTTATTTATTCACAATGTATTGTCTTTTGGAAATGTTCTTATGCTTGTGCTAGAAGAAAACCTAGTAGATGTTTGCTTTCTCATATTCATGATTAAAATAACATAACAAATTACTTGGGGGTGCCCTTCTTCTGTCCTTGAATATCTATTATTGTGAGTTCTACACTTGTTATTTTTCTTGTTCATTTTGTTACATATATAATGATGTGAGTAGTTATAGTATTTGTAAATTCATATTTTCTTCATTGATTCGAAACTATGATAATAACTTTTTACTTTAGTTTCAGAAACCATGCACTATGAAGGTAGTGAGAATTCAAAGGAAGCATCCAAGGAAAAAGGAAGTTCAAGAAACATGATATCAAATTCTTTAAATGGTATGACAATTTTAAAATTAATTTATACTTTGTTACAATCGTTAGACATTATGTTAATAACTAGTTGTTGATTAGTAAAACCCATGGAAATAGCCTTTGGAGTGGGGTTTTAATGAGGACAACCCATTTTAACATGGGTATTTTTTTTCCAAGAAATTATAGCTAGGTGATAGCTTTTGGTGTCATATAGTAAACTTGCATAACATATGTACTCATTTATTATGTGCATGTGAATGGAAATCTTGTATTATAAGGTTGTTTAATAATGCTTGGTATTTCATGTATTCCATAATTTTTTTCTAGAAACCATGGAATTTGGTGTGCGTGATATTCAAAGTAAAGTAGTGAAAAGGAAAAGAAAAACAAGTGATATACAAACGATGCCTCCTTCAACTGGTATGGTGGATTTATAATTTACATACTCTTTTAGAAATGGTTGGATTAGGTGGTTTCTTTTACTAACAATTTTACCCAGGTCATAACTTTTGGTGTTACATAGTAAACTTTCATAACATATGCACTCATTTATTATTGTGCATGTAAATGGAAATCATGTATTGTAAAGTTGTTTAATAATATTTTGTATTTCATGTATTCTGTAGAAAAAAAAAAAAAAATATGGAAACTGTGGAATCTGGTGTGCCTAAAGTTCGAAGTAAAGTAGTGAAGAAGAAACAAAAACAACTAATATATAAATGATGCCTCCTTCAACTGGTATGGTGGTTTTATATTTTATTTACACTCTCTCAGAAATTGTTAGATTAGGTGGTTTTTCAATATCTAAAAGAACATTATGTGATAGTATTTGAAATTATAATTTCATTTTGATTCACGCAAATATTTTTTTGTTGTTATCTACAGAATTGTTTTGGCCGAAAAGCAAATAAAATGTTATAGCCATCACTTAAGAAAAAGAAAATCTATTCAGCTCAAATGGAAGTATCAATAACACCTTCTACTTCTACTTTTTAAATGATTGAAAAATACAATACATCTAATAAATATGACTTTTTGCAAGATTGGTACATCCAAATAGAAGCTCACATGAATATGTTTCCTGATATGTATCTATTTGGATCCATAGATGGAAAAGAACTAGAGATATTAGGAATAATAATTAATTGTTATTCTTAAAATGAAAATGACATTGACTTCCAAGTGGAAATTATTAAACAAAATGAGGTAAAATTAATTTCATGTTAGGTGGAGTATATGAATTTTCGACTAGATTTGATTGAAGCTTCAAGTACCGATTCAACAAATACGATAAAGAATTCAATGTTAAAGTTGGATAACTATGAGAGCTTCTCTAAATCTAGAATAAATAGTTATGCAGATCTTTTAAAACACATTGCCACCATTCTGAGAGATCACTATGGAAGAAGTAAAAAAACATCATATGTACTCCTTCATTTACAACAAAAAGGTAAATTTCTTGATAATGTACTAGATGATAAACTTGATTCTCAATTACTTTCTTTGAGAAGAGTATATTTATCTGATTTGGAGGAGAACATAATAGAAAGTGATTTCAAGCCTACTACAGAATTTCAAAAAACTAGGAAAGTTGAATCTGAGACAACAAATTTGGCAAATCAATGTGACGAGATTCATGGAGCCTTCAAGAATTGCTATTTATTTTCAAACTCCTTTAGTACAAAGGTGGTTGTTGAAAGATGTATAGAAGCCAACAAAGTGCTTAAGTTAATATCATGAGATGATTTAAATGTTCATGTATTAGTGAAATCATTCCTAGAAAAATTTCAAACATCATTACCCGATGCTCTTCTGATTCCATTTGACAACAATGAATTTGATCCATTGTTCTACTCTGTCGAAATTATATATGAGTCAGATGTAAATTATAAGAATATCAATTTTTGGATAGTTTATGGTCAACACACCATTCAAGCAGTGAAAGAAATTTTAATAAATCCTAAATATAATGTATCTATAGAAGCAAAAAAATAAAGGTATAAAAAATTTAATGCTCGATTCTTGTATCCATCAGTTGAACCCACTGAGGTGATTCACATTTGTTGTCAATTAAATTATGCAAATAAGGTATTCTCCAAAACTCCATTTATTGATTGTGTGCGGTCGGCAAGACATTTCTTAATTGCCAATGGCAAATTAAAGAAAAGGAGGATTGGATGTTCTAAGATGGCTGAAGACAATGTATGTAATTTTAATTATTTTTACATTTAACATTTTGTTATTGTATCTCTTTTTATTGTAGATAAATGACTAAAGATGATAATATAAGTCATATTTTCTCATATTTATAATGAATCCTCATTAGTTTATAATGCCTTATTTAGTTTCATTTTTACATTGAATTCTTATTATTTTATATTTATTATTTTATTAGGTTGATGATGAAATGTTGTGCTCTTTCTTCGACTTTCCAATTACAAATTTTTCTGATAACAAACTTCTCTTATACCTTGATGAAACTATTTGGGATAAATGGGACATTGTTTTTAACCGTTACCAACTAGGCACATTAAAGTGTTCTCCAATCCAACCTGATTTTGAGAACTACAAGAGAAATAGTCTACAGAGTTTGGTAGCAGCTACTCTTTGGCCCCTTTAGGGATTAACCATGGAAGAAATTGCTTCAATAGTAGATAAGCTATTAGATGGAACCATTTGGTTTTCTATTCCACCTAATCATTTGACAAATGCCATAAAATGAAAAGATTATCGTTCGAAATTGAAAACCAGCGAAACACTTTTGGATGCAATGGTTACATATTGTCAAAGTCATGATCAGAACTTGAATGAGATGACTCTTACCACATTCAACATTCTTGAGAATTATGAAATTAATGATATCATATTTTCCAATTTTTGCAACATGGTGGACAAGTCTACTTATGTCGAAGGAAAACGTAATACAATGATGGTCCCTTTCTCAGCAAGCATGTGGAGTCCTTAACATAATGATAAATGGATCAATAACTGTTCAGCAGGTTGACAAAAATTTTGAATTTTGCTTTCATTTTGTGGTCCTTGACATTTTTTCAACACTTTCGCACTCTTTTTCATGTCAGTTGCAACCATTTTTACATACTGACCTTGTTGTTCTAGGTACACTCGCTTTGAAAAAAGAACACTTCCACAAGGGATATTATATCAATTTTCTTCGATTCCTTATGGAAAAAAATGAGTTGAATGACTTTACTACAATTCTCTTAGTAGAATCTTGATTTTGTAATGATGTACACCAATCTTTCGAAATTTCCATAAAGAACTCCAACTTCAACTATAAAATGGCTAGTGGCATTTATGAATATAAGTCCCAAAACAATTATAGTTATGACATAGTTCTTACTATACATTTATATACTTCAGAATTAAAAAAATTGGAGGCTATAAAATATTATCACATATTTTAAGACATACTTGATGAAAACGAGAGAGATTATGATTTCTGGATGGATTTATTGGAAAAACACCAACAATGTAGTGATGCAAAAGTGGTTATTTCTCTTTATACAGGGAAAAATTTAATCATGGACTGTTGTACATATGGAAGAAGAATTTCATTTGTTGTGCAAGCAAATTCATAAAGGAAAATCATGCTAAATAATTACAAATCTTTTCAGCTATCAAATCTAGGATCCATTAACTTCTTGGAAAATTCATGTACTACAATTCCTTTATTTTTTTCCTTAAAATACTTTGGATACTATTTTGTTCATATTTCTTAATTGTCGATGTGTTTACTAAAATGACTAATGATGGAGATTCTAAAATAGAGAATGATGAAGGTGGGAAGCAAGAAAATAATCAACATAGTTCTTATGATGTTGAAAAGAGTATAGAGATGGAAACAGGAGAAGAAGGAGGAGAGGAAGAAGTTATCATACCAGGTACATAGTTTGTTTGGTTTTTTCTCTTAATAATTTCTCAATTTATTTAATTTCCATATTTGTAATATTTTTGGATGACTATTATAGGGTATGAGATAAATTAAATTAATCAAGAGAATGGCCATGGAATGATGTAGATAGAAATTGGTATTAATCATTTTAACTCTATCTTTTCTTATTTTCTTATTATTCTGAATTATTATTTTTATTATCGTGATTCATATCATTTCATATCTTGATTATAGTTGGAAATAAAGAGAATGAATATAATGACCAGGGGATTGTCCCACAAAACAACAATCAAGACCAAAATATTATATGGATGATAATAGATGATTCTTTTTTTGTATAGTTGTTTAATGAATTTTGTTCATTATCATAATTTATAACATTTTTTTTTACGTTTATTATAGTGACAAGCAAGAAGAAACAAGACATTGATCAAATGAAAGTTGAACAAAACTTTAATCAAGAATAAAATATAACATCAGGTACTTATAATTTGTCCACTTTTTTTCCTTATTATTTAATGATTTTATTCATTTTCACAATTCAAAATATTTTATATGTTTAATTTGGAGACAAAAAAAGGTAACAAAGATGACGATGAGGTGCAACATTACAAATATGATGATAATGTCATATCAAATGCTTATAACTTGTCTTATTGTTTATCTTATTATTCCTCAAACTCTAATGCTGGTAACTACCATAATGTTGTATATTTTATTATAGGAACAAATAAAAAGGATAAAATTAACAATCAAAATAATGTTAAAGGTGTGTGTGTGTGTTTGTTTCTTTTTAAAGGTTGCATTACTAATGTTTTTCTTGGTATTGGTATTTGATTGAAGTTTTAATAAGAAGTACTATTGGCTTTCGATTGAAGGTTTAATATGTTTACTCCAGGTTCTATCAAGATGATAAAAGAAATTATTACTTCATATATAAATAGTGCAAAAACCACCCAAGGTAAGTGTATTTTTTCAACAATTCTTTTAGTAATTTTTGTAACATGAATAAAATGGTTTGACTATATTATTT
Source organism: Pinus taeda (assembly GCA_000404065.3). Taxonomy (NCBI): domain Eukaryota; kingdom Viridiplantae; phylum Streptophyta; class Pinopsida; order Pinales; family Pinaceae; genus Pinus; species Pinus taeda. Next base: position 103,137 of record APFE030603856.1, read on the forward strand.
TCCATTGTGTTGCAACGAAAATAACATAAAAGAAACTAGTTATTTTTGAACTAATGAAAATTTTTTATCATAGCATCGATGATGAAGCAACAAACAAAGGGCATATTGAGAAAATGGGAGTTGCTGCTGATTACACAAGAGAGAAAAAATTATTTTGGATTCATCCACATACAAAATCAGTTTTTGAAATGTGTTTCAAAATTGAATCTATTGTCATTGTAATTTGGACGACAGCTTTGAAACAAAGAACAACAATATTTCTAAAAAAGTTGGTTTCAGAAACATTACAAGATAAACTTGTGTTTAAGTGAACTCCTTTAGACTGTAAATCACAAAAGGAACATAAGGTCATTGACAATCCTAAGAAAGTTATACACACTAAATCATTGAAAAATGCGTGGGAAATAAATACCCCATATGACATAACCAATACTATTATAGTTGATTGTTTAATTGAGAGAGTGAAAGAGAATCCAAAAGAAAATGTGATTCTTGTGCCTCCATTCATTGAAGCAATCAAGATGATAATTGGTTGATTGATGACCTATGGAGGATGTTGCATAAACTCAAAAAGGCTACAGATGTGTGAGCTATTTTGAAGGATGTTCAATTACATTTAGAAGTACCTTAAGATTACCGATGTTTATTTCATGCTATTATATGTATGAAATCATGAATTATTACTTTTATTTCACAACACTAATAAAATATTTGTTGATTCAGTTTGTCATTACTAAAAATAAAATATTTTTACTTTCTTTATTTTTAGTGAGATGACTGGTCATTTAATTTTTTCATATCAAAATCTCCCATGCTATATTTTTTTTACAAAGGGTTACATTGTATGTAAAATTAATAGATAATGGGTCTATTTTTTTAATTAATAGAAATTAATAATGTGAAGGATGACCCATTGCATTCTTATAACTTTTTTTATTCCATATAAGTTGAAAAACTATATTAAGTTGTATGTAGCACCAAAAATAAACATACAATTTGTACTAAAAGAAGCACCAAAAGAAACTAAGGTAGAAGCTCTAGAAATTAACATATAATTAATTAGGTTTGAAATTTAAAAATTGTATTATATTGTATGTGAAAATCAATATATAATTATTTTGTTTTCTTGCACTAGACCATTGTAATCATATTTTTCAATTTCAATTAAAAAAATCATTATAAGTCGTAAAGTCAATAATTTAAATGGTGGGTCAATGCATTAATGGGATACTGGCTAGAGAAAGAACCATGAGGATTTGGGATGTCAGGAGAAGACGAGGGGAAGGCAGATTCTAGGTTGGGCATCATAGGAGGATGGATGCCTCCACCAAGACTACCCCCTCTCCTGCTACACATTCGGTAGGTGGATACGAGCCATGGCGGTCTTCGAAGAAGAGCTATCAGTGGGTAGATTCACATAATGGCTGAGTAGAGAGTGAGAAAAGGAAGTCTGTGTTGGATTCAGATTGCATAGCCTGGTGAGGGAGAGATGATACCCATTACCAAGGCCTACGTAACTGAGCAACTAGTAGTGGCTTCGCATGACTGTGCGAGAACAAGGCTCCGCTGCCTGAGGAGGGAAAATTTTGTGGAGTAGCGGAGAAGCAAAAATATTAAGGTTTGTGGAGGCAATTACTATGAGAATGATGGAGAAATATCGACCAGAGCACCCATTTAATGTCACTTGCAAGGTGCCATGAATTCCTTTCAGGCTAGCATGGGAGGAGATGTAGGCAGCCATGTGGCTAGTCCTCCCACCACCTATCCATCTAATTTCCATTAATGATGTGATTATCACCCACATCGAGGAGCGCATATTCACCCTGTACCATTTAAATCTGCACGAATTCATTCTAATCCTTTAACTAGAGTGCACTAGAAATAGTGTTAAGTGAGCTTACATGTAGAGTCCATCCACTGTCCACTTCTATGTTAGCTAAAAGAATAGCCACTTTGTTGCCATCCCTATGGATGTGTTTGAAGGTGACTGCTCTATGGGTGGAGAAACATTATTCAATGAGTTCTAATCCTTCCACCAATCCCCAACTGCTGACCACATTGTATGATGGTGTCCCTTGTAGAATCTGATTAACCATGTTAATGAGAATCTGAGAATCGCCTTCAATTGAAATTGGGAAGAAACCATGAAGTTGATTTAGGAGAAGCCCCTGACATAACCCTTCTAATTAAGCTGAGTTATTCGTATCCCATCCAATTGAGCCTATGATGGTTAGAAGAGGTATGCCTTTATGATCTCTGAATACTCCTCCATATCCTGCCTTGCTCAGATTGCCTTTAGAAGCTCCATCAAAGTTAAGTTGTATCATATGTTGGGGTGGAGGTAGCTATTTTTCTGGTATCTTGCTTTGTGAAGAGGGTTTACCATGATTTACCTGCACCTGGTTCCATTGACGATTCCAGTTTGCCATATATTCTATTCTTGTGGCATGGAAGGAAAGTCTTCTTCATACCAGGTTCGAAGCATTAAGGTTTCCCATAGGTTTTGCCAAATGTTGTTCGATAGGAATTCTAAGGGTAATGATTAGTCCATGAACATGCAACGGTTTCTTTCTTTCCATATTGGCCACATGAGAAGACCTAGGAGAAGTTTCCATAAAGAGTTTAACAGTTTGCTTTTATATGGATTCATTGCCCAGTTGTGTATAGTGTTGGTGATATCTTCTTTGATTCGTCCGTATTTTTGGCATCTGATGCTTACTTTTTCCCAGAGTCTGTTTGCCAATGGGCATGAGTTTATGAGGTGCACAGTGGTTTCTTCCTCCTATTTGTAGTTGGGACACATGGAAGGCCCATGAAATCTTCTTTTCCGTAGATTTTCCGATGTGAGGATTTTATTTTGATATAGCAACCACACGAAAGTGGATACTTTTGGAAAATTGTTGTGGGCCCAAAATTTGTTCCAAACGTTGGCATTATGACATAGGTTTGGCTCTATGACATAGGTGTTGTCCTTGATGGCAACTCACTCAAATGGCAGATCACAGTTCATGCTCCAAAAATGAAAGAAAATGAGGTATACGTAGGTTCCTCTTAACAAATTCTCGTTTACACACGGGATTATGATCAAAAGGCTCGTGTACGTATGCACACACTTTCATGCAAAGAAAAGCATGTACATGTGGGAAAAATTATGTTTGTTCCCTGGTATTGGTTCTCAATGGTTTTGGACCATGGTTTGAGTAAGGCCTAAGACTATAAAAAGGGAAGGAGATCATTTGGCAAGGGTATCGACTCAAGTGTTGAATATCTTAAGTGGGGCAACATCTAGAATTGGGTGCATTGCTGGATCTGAACCAAGGAGGAACCTGAGTGCTAAAAGATGGATAACTTGTGATTGATGGGATGAGAATATTAAGGCTTTAATAGTAGTATCAGTGTGTTATTTTGATCTATTATAATTGGCATATGGTTAGATCTATAAGTCTGATAATCTGGATATAACTAATGTCTAAATAAGTGAAAAGGGTAAATTATATTTTAAAGATTTGTACGCAGGTTTGGCACATCAGAGGCACGTATACATGCTAGTTCAGTAAGTGAAGATAAAGTATACGCCGGTTGGCCTTGATACAGCTGCATATGTATGCAGGTTTTTACATTTTGATGTAGCGCACATCTCATGAAATATGCTTTAGGTACTTCTATGTATTGCTACAGTGTTATGGGTTCAGAATTGGTGTTTGGTTGTTATTACTTTTTTCTCGTTACAGTATTCTAAGAAGTGATTGGCTGATTCAGTATTGATTTGTATAAAGGATATTGATTGATGCATATATACTTGATTTTTTATTGATGTTATTCATGGATCCAATCTGAAAATTTATGAAATGTGATCCTTGGAAGAAAAGAGAAGGTTGTAGGCTTCTGTAGGTTAGCACCTATGTACTAGTACCTTAGCTAGTACAAGAGCTAAGGGGGTTGTAGCTCCCTTCCAGAAGAAGTTAGAGAATGAGAGAAGGTGGTAGCCTTCTACAGGTAGCAGCCTGCATACTGGTATAAGACTGCACCAGTACAGAATCATGGTAAAAAGAAGTTTCTAATTAAAAGAAGACAGAGGCGAATTGCAACAGGCGGTTTTCACCCACATTAGGTTTCCAGCTTACATCTTGGTGTTCATGTGTGATATGTGATGATTTGTTTTGATTTAATGCTCCTGTTTACTATTAATAATTTTTTGATGCACTCATTAATAAACAATTAACTGATTTATGAGTTTACTAGATATACGCTTGTTGCATTATACACAGTTGCGTATACACACGGTTTTCCTTAACTGTAGTAGCGTATATGAATTTGAATATGAAAATGAAAAGGTTATATTGATTTGATAATACTAATTCAACCCACCCTCTTAGTATTATTTCCAACTATTGTTATCAAAGCCAGGTCCTTTAGAAAGAAGCTTGATTGCTTGAAGGAAGATCTCTCATCATGAGCAACTACAAAAAAGAGGCATCGATCAGGCAACCAATTTTTGATGGGAGAAACTCTGTCTATTAGAAGGTGAGAATCATAGCCTATCTTCAATCTCTTGGTACGGAAGTCTAGGATATCGTGGAAACATGACACACATTTCCGTCAACAACTCCTACAGATATGGCTGGCAAGAACTAGTATGAAACAAATGCAAAAGATATTAATACTCTATTAGGGAGCCTATCTCAATCAGAATTTGTCAAGGTTATGCAACTCAAAACAACAAAAGAAATAAGGGACAAGATCGTTCTGAGCTATGAAGGAGATGATTAGGTAAAATGAGAAAAAATACAAACTCTCAGAACTCAATATGAAAATCTCAGAATGCACAATGATGAAAGTGTGGCTAACTATTTCCTATGTATAGATGAGATCGTTAATTGTATGAAAAACTTGGGTGAAGAAATAAAAGAAGTTGTTTTGGTTGAAAAGTTTCTAGGATATTTATCTTCTAAGTTTGATTCAAAGGTTTCTGCCATAGAAGAAAAGCAAAATCTATAGAGCATTACCATGTCATAGATGCACGGAATCCTAACTGCTTACAAAATGAGAAAAGGGGGACCATCAAACAGGAGAGAATCCGCATTCAAAGCCTCAGGAAAAGGAGATTACAATGAGTCAGGACATGTGTCAGAAGAAGGGGAAGAATCAAACTTTGTAAAGAACCTTCAATGGGGAACTGGAAGATTCAAAGGTAAGTTGCCTTTCAAATGCTTTGCTTGTGGAAGAGTCAGTCACTATGCTGCTAAGTGTCCTCATAAAGATAAGCTTGACAAAGGTAAAGAACCAGTTAGATGGAACATAAAACAGAATATAAGTAAGAAGAGCTACTATACACATGACGATAATGATGGATTTTCAAATAGTGATGAAGATGAACAATGTAATGATTATAGACTTTTGATGGCGTTTGAAGATGATGATGTCTTAGATGCTATAGATGAAGAAGGTCTTTATGAAGAAATTTCTAAACACAAAATTTGTTTAGAAGAAAAGAAAATGATTATAAAAACTGTGACATTCCAACTTGTTGAAAGGGAAAAACACAATGAAAAGTTAGAATGTGAGATTCTGGGACTTAGAAAAGATATTGAGAAAACAAAAGCTCTTAATCTTAAATTTGCTAAAGGATCTGAAACTTTAGATGAGATTATCAAAGTGAAATGTTCTCCTCTAATCAAGACAGGTCTTGGATATACTAAAGAAGCATCTCAAGCACAAAAGCAAGCATAGAAGCCATCCACCTCCAAAATCTATCTTGATGTAGCAAGGAGGAATGAATAGGTTGACAATCAACAGCAAAAGCATAATGCAGATTACCAGGTAAATAAGGGACAATTTACTTCAACAATGAACTTCAAGGATGAACAAAAGCTACAACCAACCACAGGTAAATCATTCTCAATTTGCCTCAAGAATGAATTTCAATGGAAACTACAATCATTTGGTCGGTAGCTTTGATAATCGTAGAAATTTCTTGAATGGCCAATGTTTCTCTTGTCGCAAATTTGGTCACAAATTTGCTCAATGTGTTGCCTACAAGGCCATCATGACTAGAGATGCTAAAAAACAAAGGACTATGACTGGGATCATGAAAAGGACCTACAATAACTTTCTGCTCTTGAAAATGAAATAGAATGTTCTATTTGTAACAACTTTGGTCATGAAGATTCTGAATGCAGGAGTAGGTTTCGGCAAACAACTCGGAAGGAGCAAGCTTCATTGAGTCCCAAAACATGGAAAAATAAAGAACTACCACCAAAAAGATGTGGTATAGCCTTATATGCAGAAGGGCAGGAAAATGAGTGGTACATCAATAGTGGATGCTCCAAACATATGATAGGTGATAAAGAAAAGCTTCAGTCATATAGTGCCTTAGAAAAGGAATGGAAGGTATCATTTGGAAATGACACCCCTGCACTCATAAAAGGTAAAGGTTTTGTTCTTTTGAAAGATAAAGTCGAAGCTAGAAATGTTATGTATGTTGATGGCTTGAAGCATAATCTATTAGGTGTCAGTCAAATGTGTGATAAAGGAAATGAGGTAATATTTCGATCAAATGGATGTATTGTTCATGAGCTTGATACAGGAGAAATAGTGATCAAGGGCATAAGTACTCCAAATAATTTATACATACTCAAGGGAGGACAACAACAATGTTATCTAAGTAAGAATGATGAACATTGGATATGGCATAGAAGATTGGGGCATCTAAGCTTCTCTCAGGCACAGAAAGCATGTAAATATTAGGTGGTTCGTGATCTTCCTAACATCAGAATTCCAGACAATACAATATGCAAATCATGTCAGTTTGGTAAGAAAACCAGAACTAATTTCCCTGAGAAGGAAGGATCAACTAGCAGGCCACTTGAACTTGTCCATACTGATGTATGTGGTCCATCTAGGAAAAGGTCACCTTGAGGAGAAGAATACTTTATATTGTTCATTGACGAATTTTCTAGGATGTGTTGGATAGGACTTATGAAGCATAAATATGAAGCTTTCGAAAAGTTCAAAGCATTCAAAGCCTTGGTTGAAAATGAATTAGATCGCAGAATCAAATGCCTCAGGTCTGATCAAGGAGGGGAACTTACCTTGGATGAATTTTTTGATTTTTGTGAAGAACATGGAATAAGAAGGGATTTCTCTACTGCAAGGACTCCTTAGCAAAATGGCGTAGTGGAAAGGATGATAAGAATGGTTCAACAAATGGCTCGTGCTATGCTTGATGAGTCTGGAACTCCCGTAACCTTATGGTGTGAAGTTGCATTTGTTGCAGTTACTATTCTCAACAAGACAAATGTCCAGGTAAACAAAACTCAGACTCCTCATGAACTTTGGTATGGTAAAGCTCCCACGATAAAATACTTCAAAAATTTTGGAAGAAAATGCTACATCAAAAATATTGATGAAAACCTTGGCAAGTTTGAACCTAGAGTAGATGAAGGCATTCTCCTTGGTTACTCTCCCCACAACAAAGCATATAAGTGTTACAATAAAAGACTTGGAAAAATTGTTGTAGTGGTTGATGAAGAAGGAAACACTCCTAGGCAAGTAAAATCTGAAGATTTCGAAGATGATGAGGATTATCCTTCAACATCAAATCAGATTCATGATGAAGAATAAACCCATGAGGCACCAGAAGAATAAATAAGGATAGAAGAAAAGACTCCAGCCGAGTACGTTCAGAAGAATCATCTAGAAACTCAAATTTTGGGGCAGAAAGAGGTAGGTGTACAAACAAGAAGAACCATTTCAGAAACTTCAAGCTATATAGCATTGCTCTCCTCCACTAAACCACAAAATGTAAGAGAGGCATGCAAAGATGAATGCTGGGTCAAGGCCATGGAGGAAGAACTTGAGCAGATTGAAAAGAATAACACTTGGGAGTCGGTTCCTAGAATAAAAGATAAGAATGTCATACAGACAAAATGGATATTCAAAAACAAGCTCAATGAAAATGGAGATGTTATTAGAAACAAGGCTAGACTTATTTGTAAAGGGTATGCTCAACAAGAAGGCATAGACTATGAAGAAACTTTTGCACCAGTTGCTAGACTAGAGGCCATAATAATGTTCCTTGCTCTTTCTAGCTTTCAGAAGATCAAAGTATTTCAAATGGACGTGAAATCTGCCTTTCTGAATGGAGACTTGGATGAAGAAGTGTATATTGAGCAACGAGATGGGTCTATTCTTGGAAATGATCCAAAACTTGTATGTAGACTCAAAAAGGCTTTGAATGGCCTTAAACAGGCTCCAAGGGCTTGGTATTATCATTTGGATAAGTACCTTCATCAACAAGGTTTTACAAAAGGATAAATAGATAGCAATCTATATATAAAAATTGACAATGGTAAGTTGCTAATACTTGTTGTGTATGTTGATGATATCATCTTTGGTAGCAATGAAGAAGACATGAGTCAAAACTTTGCCTTGGTGATGCAAAAGGAATTTGAAATGTCCCTGATTGGTGAGCTCACATATTTTCTTGGTTTACAAGTCCAACAAAACAAAGACGATATTTTTCTATCAAAAACCAAGTATCTCAAGCAGATATTGAAGAAATATGGGATGGAGGATTCGAAACCAGTGTGTACCCCTATGGTAATAGGATGCAGCCTCAGCACGAATGATGAATCAGATGTAGTACATCAGCCAACCTATATATCCATGATTGGTAGTCTACTCTATCTAACAGGTACCTGACCAGATATTATGCATGCAGTGGGAATAGTTGGAAGGTTTCAAGAAAATCCAAAGGAAGCTCATCTTCAAGCAGTTAAGAGAATTTTCAAGTATCTTCAAGGAACTCAAAACTATGGCTTATGGTGTCCTAGAGCTACAGATCTCACACTTCATGCATATACAGATGTAGATTGGGCAGGAAGCATGGATGATAGAAAAAGCACTAGTGGTGGTGCATTCTTTATGGGTTTCAGATTAGTATCTTGGTTCAACGAGAAACAAAGTTCAATTGCATTATCTACAACTGAAGCAAAATATGTGGTTGCTGCATCTTGCTACACACAACTTCTTCAGATGATGCAAACATTGCAAGACCTTCAAATAACTTGTGCTCCACCTATCTCCATTTTTTGTGATGATACAAGTGCAATCAGTATTTCAAAGAATCTCGTCATGCATTCAAAGACTAAGCACATACCTATCAAGTATCATTTTCTCCAGGAACAAGGGCTTGAGCAAAAGGTCAAATTGGAGTACATTCCCTCTAAGGAACAAGTTTCTGATATACTCACCAAACCATTGCCCAGGGAGACATTTGAATACCTCAGACAAAAGTTGGGGGTAGTTGATGCATCATCTTGTTGTTGAATCTTGTTTGTTTCAGAGAAAAGTGGTTGTATGTGAGATTCATGAGGAGGATCCACGTACATACACCAGTTTATGAAGATACAGTCGCGTATATGTTGGTTTAAAGACAAACAGTGGGCCAGGCTTAGGATGAAAAGAGTCTGATATGGGTCTGATAGAGACCATCTGGCATAGGTTCAAGGGGAGCATATATTCTTCTAATAATGCATTGTTGGCATTATCATAGAAGATCTTGGTTCAAATTTATAGTTGTTTTGATTTCAAGTGGAATAGGTGCAGAGGGAGAACATGGTTGCTAGTCTGAATGATGATTGACAGATGTTGCTGATGATATTTATTGATAACTATCATAGTCTTGCTGTAGATATTTCATCTCTATGTCATGTATTTATTTTCTTATCAAGGTCATGTAACAACCTATCTTGGTTTCCCCACTATGCTTGGGATGGATGAAGTAATGTTCTTGTTTTATCATGTGTAAATTCTTGGTGTATCCCCACTTGGTTGGGTAGATGAGTCAATCCCAACTTGGTTGGGAGATGGATGCATGTATGAGTCTTTCGTGGTAGGAAGCTCATTTATAGTGTATAAAATCATGTATCTTCTTGTAGAACATATTCTTGCAGATCTTGCCTACAGTCAGGGGGAGCTTGGACAGCACAATAGAGCAGAGAATTCAGCATGTACTGAGGGGGAGCATAGCCCTTTGCCCTTAATGTCAAAGGGTGAGAATTACTTTGAGTAACTTGGGGTTGCCATCAAGTCCAAAGGGGGAGATTGTTGGCATTATGACATAGGTTTGGCTCTATGACATAGGGGTTGTCCTTGATGGCAACTCACTCTAATGGAAGATCACAGGTTAGCTCTCAGAATGAAATAAAATGAGGTATATGCAGGTTCCTCTTAACAAATTTGCGTATACACGCAGGATTACCGATCAAAAGGCGCGTATATGTATGCACGCACTTTCATGCAATGAAAAGCACATACATGTGGGAAAATTTATGTTTGGTCCCTAGTATTGGTTCTCTGGGTCCCTAGTATTGGTTCTCAATGGTTTTGGACCATGGTTTGATTAAGGCATAAGACTATGAAAACGGAAGGAGATCATTTGGCAAGGGTATCGACTCAAGCGTTGAATATCTTAAGTGGAGCAAGATCTAGAATTGGGTGCATTGCTGGATCTAAACCAAGGAGGAACCTAAGCTCTAAAAGACGGATAAGTTCGATTGATGGGTCAAGATCTTAAGAGTTGAATAGTAGTATCATTGTGTGATTTTGATCTGTTATAATTGGCACATTATTAGATCTATAAGTTTGATAATCAGGATATAACTAATCTCTAAATAAGTGAAAAGGTAAATTATATTTTATAGATCTGTACGCAGGTTCGGCACATCAGAGGTGCATATACACACCAGTTCGGTAAATGAAGATAGCGTATACGCTAGTTGGCCTTGATATAGCTACGTATGTATGCAGTTTTTTACATTTTGAGGTAGCGTACGTCTCACGAAATATGCTTTAGCTGCTTCTATTTATTGCTACAGTGTTTTGGGTTCATAATTGGTGTCTGGTTGCTATTACTATTTTCTGGTTACAGTATTCTGAGAAGTGATTGGTTGATTCAGTATTGATTTTTACAAAGGAGATTGATGATGTAGATATACTTGATGTTTGATTGATGTTATTCATGGATCCAATCTGAAAATTTATGGAACGTGGTCCCTGGAAGAAAAGAGAAGGTTGTAGCCTTCTATAGCTCAACACCTACATACTAGTACCTTAGCTAGTACAAGAGCTAAGGGAGTTGTAGCTCCCTTCCAGAGGAAGCTGGAGAATGAGAGATGGTGGTAGCCTTCTGCAGGTAGTAGCCTGCATACTGGTATAAGACTGCACTAGTACAAAATCATTGTAAAAAGAAGTTTCGAATTAAAAGAAGATAAAGACGAATTGTAGCACGTGGTTTTCACCCACATTAGGTTTCCACCTCACATTTTGGTGTTCTTGTGTGATGTGTGATGATTTATTCTGCTTTACTACTCCTGTTAACTATTAATAATGTTCTGATGCACTCATTAATAAGCAACTAACTAATTTATGAGTTTACAGGATATACGCATGTTGCATCATACACAGTTGTCTATACACATGATTTTCTTTAACTAAAGTAGTGTATATGAATCTGAATATGAAAATGAAAAGGTTATACTAATTTGATAATACTAATTCACCCCCCCCCCTCTCAGTATTATTTCCAACACCAAAGAGGATCCTTGACTATGTGATTCTTTATAATTATATTGTATGCCTCATTCGTAGTGAAGGTTCCTCTTTCCTTGTAACCCCATCTAATTATATCCTTCTCATCTGAATAGCATATTTTCCTGTTAGATAGTTCTCCCTCCATATTTTTTTGAATGGAATTTGTGCCTTCCCTAATGATGTGGTCCAAGCTTATCCATTGTTTGCATCCCTGTGTGAGAGTGGGCCTCAAGTGTTGGTTAACCTTGTCCATCACTCCTCCCAATTCGGTATTTGGTGAGGTTTGATCAGGTCCCTCAGCTTGGGTCTTTGCTGCCAAGAGTCTCCCCAAAACCTTGCATTATTACCATCCCTAACTTCCCAAAAGTTGTGTTGTTGGATTAAATCCTTGTGTTGTTTAGCTGCGTTCCAGATTAAGGATCTCGGGCCAACTTCTGCGAGTCAGATTAGATCGTCTATTGCTTGGTTGTTGGCATACTTTGTTGTCTAGAGGATAGCCCAATGATTATATGGTGTCGAGATCCATTTCCACTAGATGCGTGCTCCCATGACATCATTACTGTGTTGAGGATCACGAAGCCCAGTAGCTGTAGAGATTTTTGGAAGGCATACTGTGTCCCATTTCACTAGTGCCCATTTTCGATTTTGTCTTGAGTTTCCCCACATAAAGGTTCTCTAAAGATGTTTGATTTCCTTGAGTACTCATTTTGGCATTGTTAGGACAGAAAAAAGATAAAGAGGCATGGATTGTAGGACAACTTTCATTAAGACTAGACAGTTGGCCATACTGAGAGCTCTGTAAGTCGACGAGGAGAGACAAGCTTCCAATTTTTCCAAGAGCAGATGCTAAGATGAGTGCTTTGAAGTAGTATTAGTCATGGGAGCTCCCAAATATTTGGAGGGGAGAGTAGCTATCAAGAATCCAAGGATACGAGAAATTGAAGATTGACTGATAGCTGGGGTATGAAAGAAAAATGTTTGGGATTTAGCCTTACTAATGCTAGATCTAAAGGCATCTGAGAACTTAGTCGAAAGGTATTTTAATTTAAGATCTTCCTGGACCAATGGATGACCAAACAACATGTGATCATCGACAAATTGTTGGTGGGTAAAAGCAGGGGAATTGGGAAAAGAGAGGCTTCTTAATTTCTTGGAGTGAAGAGCTTCTTTGATGTTTCTTCCAAGCCATTCTGCCATTATGATGAAAAGAAAAGGGGATAGGGGATCACCTTGTCAGATTTCTCTGGAGGGGTGAAAGGGGGTGGAAGGGATTCCATTGACCAAAATGGAGAAGAAGGTGGATGTTATGAGACTTATGACCCATCTAACCCAATGAGAGGAGAAACCAAAGGCAATCAACAACTTTTGAATATAGTTCCAGCTTAAACTATCAAAAGCTCTTGAGAGGTCAATTTTTAGGAGCATACCTGCTTTTTTGGTTTGCATCAAGGAATGAATAATTTTGTGAGTGAGAATGATGCCATCCATGATTTGCTAGCCTTCCACATAGCCTGACTGCTCTGGTGATAGAGTAATGGTAGTAGCAGTTTTAGACTTGAGGCAATAACTTTGGAAACGATTTTGTAAATGAAATTACAAAGAGCGATAGGCCTGAATTTATCAAGAGTCTGAGATTTCTCTTCCTTGGAAATGACGGTGATGAAGGTTGCATTCATAGAAGGAAGCATCCATCTATTAGTCCTAGATTCCTCAATGACCTGCCAGACCTCCTCTTTAATTAGATCCCAGAAGTTATGGAAGAAATTGGAAGTGAAACCATCAGGGCCAAGCTTCTTTCCTTCTTTTAGTTGTCGCATTGCATTCTCCACTTCCTGTAATGATATTGGCCCGAGGAGGAGCTTATTGTGTTCCTCTATTATCATTTTTGGGATATTCCTCGCAATCTTCTCTATGGATAGCTATCTATCTATCTGAGGTTCATGATGTACCTACTTAAAATAAGTGAGAAGCTCTTGTTCTACATCCTCATGATTTTCCAATTGTTCCCCTTGCTGATTCTAGATGTGAGTGATGATGTTGTGCATACTTCTCTAGATAGTTGTGCAATGAAAAAAAATTGTGTTTCTTTTTCCCTCCTTGAGCCATCTAACTCTTGATTTTTGTTTCCAAAGTATTTCTTCTTGCTTTAATATTTCTGATATTTGTGTTTGAAGGTGTTTTTCCTGCTCTGAGAGTACTTTGGATCTTCCATCCATGATGATCATCCACTATAGTCTTTTCATTTCTTGATCTAGAACATTTTTTGCTTGGAAGATATTGCCAAAGGTAAGTTGATTCCATTGTTTGATGTTGCCTTTGATATTTTCGAGTTTTTTTTGGAATTGATACATTTTGAGCCATCTGGGGGTTTCAAACTTTTCCACACTACATTTATCAGGTTGTTGAAGTCTAAATGCGTCAGCCAGAAGGCTTCAAAGCAGAAAGGTCGCCATGTAGTGTTTCCTAGTCTTTGTCATTGGAGCGATATTAGCCAGTGATTTGAGCCTATGAGAGGTAATATCGAAGCCGAGAAGTCTCCTCCAAGATGGATTGCATTGTCAGAGAGAAAGAATCTATCCAATCGAGAGGCAATTTGGTGTGTACCTACTTATTTATTATTCCAAGTGTAAATTCCATTATTGAAAGGAATATCTATGAGCGAGTTGTTTTGGATGAAATTTTTTAAATGAATGCTTTCATTATCTAGTTTGGGCCTGCCTCCTGCTTTTTCTTCTAGCTTTGTAATCATATTGAAGTCTCCTCTTGTAATCCAGAGTGGATAAGTTCTGTTGAGGTTGATCAAAGATAAAGTGTTCAATATGTCTATCTTATGCATTGCCTCCTGGGGGAAGTAGACATTGGTTAGGTGACCATGCACATTTGTCCCTGTAAGATGGAAGGTGGCTTGAATGAAGTGCTTACTCGCATGAATGTTAGTAAGCATGATAGCTTGTTCATCCCAGACTATTGCTAGGCCTCCGAGGCATCCACTGCCACTACTTTACTACCTGGCCATGCTTTTGCAAGGGTTTGATCCAGTGTTGCAGAGTTACGTATAGGTTCTTACATGAAGAAGACTTGAGGTTTCTCCTGCTAAATCATGTTTTTTATCAATTTGTATTTCCCCAGGCTATTGAGCCCTCTAATATTCCATGAAGTGACTTCATGATGCATTGTTGGGTAGGGATTGTAATACTTTGTAAGCTTGGAATATCTTTCTGATTTCACCATCATTTCCCCAATGCAGATTGTTCTTTGAAAATCTATTTTCCTTCCTCTTTTTTTATTGTCTTTAGGAATGTTTTTGCCATCCCATTGACTTCCAGGCTGAATGCCTAGGGTTTTTTGCTGTTGTGCTCTGGAAAGGATGACTTCAAAGTTTTCTAGCTATCTTTTTGGGATCTTGGCATATTCTTTTGTCTTGTAAGCTTGTTCTAATCCAAGTATGTCCAAATCTCCAATGCCTATGCTTTCAGGCTCCTCTTCCATGTGTTGGGCTTCACTCCTTTCCTCAATTTTTTCTGTTACAATCATCGTTTATGGCTGCATGTTGTTTACGCCCATGCCTTGAATGTTCCATTTCAATATCGCACTGGGTGAGGAGGAGATGAGATCTATGGATTGCTTATATTTCTTGGGCCTTCTTTGAGCGAGTGGGAATGAATTGTGATATCACCTTGGGCATTTCCTCAAAGTGAACTAGATTCTCAAAGTTACTTAGCTCAAACTGGGCTAGGTTCTCAAAGCTACTGCTGGTGGATGGCATGGAAGAATTGACGACAGGTTTTTTATGGTTTGAAATGGGTTTTTTGTAGTTCTTTTTCCGACTGCTGACCTTGGTAAATCCATCCGAGTCAGGTTTATCTGAAGAGGAAGAGGTCAAGATTTTCAGATTTGAAGTACAATCATGAAATAGATGGCCAAGGGCATGGAATTTTCTACATCGAAATGGAACATGTTCATAGTCTATTGACTGAATCCATTCAAAATTAATGATATAGACTTACCGCATCCAGAAGAGCCTTGTTGAGATGCATATAGACACATATTCAGGCGTAGGAAGTATATCTTCTAAGTTCTGTCTCCTCTAGAGTTTTGATGAATTCCCCTAGACCATTTCCAATATCTTGCAGTGAGTCTTCATCCCAATACTCCAATGGAAGAGAATAGAGGTGGATCCATACTGGTGCCCAGCTTAGATCTTCTTTATTCGAATTGAATATTTCAATCTAGTCTCTCAGATACAGACCAGTTGCATTAAAATGTATGGTCCTCCATCGAGGACTCCATTTCGATCTTCTATACATTTTAAAACTGCCGTAAAGAAACCCTTAGGCCCCAACTATAGGGTAATGTGCCCTTTTAGCTTCCACTTGGCTGCGATCCATCCATGCAAAGCTTTCTCTATAGGCTAGAAGTCTATAAATTTTCCTATCAAGGCATGATCCTTCATGTATTGGATTTGAGTATTGGTCCAGTGACTTGGGAGCTCAATCTTAGATCTTTTAGTTGCAATAGGATTATAGGTAGCTGATGTCGCTTTGGGAGCCGCATTTCTGTCCGTGTTGTCTATCAGTATATCAGGTCCTATTCCTGCTTCTTCCTGGGACTTTTTCTTGATATCTTTCGTGTGCGTCTGAATGTTTTCACCATCATTGGGGCGAGGTGCCATATCCTCCCCCTTGGGGATGTCCATAGTTTGCATGGTATTCCTTATCATTTGTTGTTTGTCGTATTACTGGAGAATGATGACAGAGTGTCGTGGTCTGTGCAGGTCTACCATTGCAGGTCTGACCCAAACCCTGGGAGAATCACTGATATTATAGAGACCTGGCAGATATTTTGTATGAAGCACCTATTTCAGCCAATGATTATCCCTTGTGATTTAGCCACCAAATCACGTTTCCCCAAGGGATATATTCATTAGAAGGGGATATCTTATTCCTAACCCC
>APFE030603864.1:0-11786 GCA_000404065.3 Pinus taeda
AAATTCAATAACATTTCATATCATGTTAACAGTTAGAAGTTAGGACTTAGAAATATCTAAGATATTACTTCTTGTAATGGTTAAACATAGCTTACAAGTACCTGTACAACCTTGGTGATCAATGATGATAAATGCTATTGAATTTCAATTTTAAAACTTGAAGTTGAAACTTTAAGATTGAATGTGATGAATCATGATTCATGAGACTCAATATGTTGCAGTTGTAATATGTGTAAAATTACTATCTTGTGGACACGGTTGATGACTATTATAATTTCTAGATGATTGATGTGATATGGTTCAATGATCAATCTATGTTTTTTTATGTTTTTTATGTCTAATTCATCATTCTACATGTTTTTGTTGACATATATGTATCAAAAATTAAAAAATATAAAAAATATATATATTTTTAAAAAATTGCTCCCGGATTCGCTCCCAAACCGGGAGCTTCTGAAAATGGTCGCTCCCGCTCCCCGCTTCCGCTCCCGCTCCCAAGTAACATTGATTGACAACCCGAGCTGGAAAAAGAAAGTGCAAATTGGGATCAAAAGTAATAGGTTGTATATATTACAACTAGAATCACCAATGGCACCAATAGGTAGTCATGGAGACAAGGACTTGAATGAACTATGGCACAGAAGAATGGGTCATTTGAACCATGGAGCTCTGAGAATTCTCAGGAGCACTGTAACAAGAGTTTTAGATCTAAGTATGGAACGAGATGATGTATGCAGAGGATGCGCTCTAGGAAAGTATGCCAAGGCAGCATTTCCTAGGAGCAAACACAGGGCCAAGAGTGTACTAGGATTGATACACTCAGATATCTGTAGACCTATGTCCGTCAAAGCTCTCAGTGGTGCCGCGTATTTCCTTACCTTCATTGGTGACCACTCAAGGAAAACTTGGATTTATTTTCTGAAAACCAAGGACAAGGTTTTCTATCAATTCAAAGAGTTCAAGGCTCTGGTGGTGAATCTGACTGGAAAGAAAATAAAAGTTTGGCGCTCAAATAATGGTCGAGAGTTTGTTGATAAGGACTTCACTGATTTATGTGCCAAGGAGGGCATCAGAAGAGAGTGGACAACTCCCTACAATCCGGAGCAAAATGGAGTAGAGAAAAGAAAGAACAGGACTATTGTAGAAACAGCTAGGGCCATAATATATGATCAGGATATGCCGAAATTCCTGTGGGCAGAAGCATGCAACACAACAGTTTATGTTCAGAACAGGACTCCTCATCGGGCGTTGGGCAAGATTACTATAGAGAAAGTTTTCACAGGGAAGACACTTGAAGTCGGTCATTTCAAGATATTTGGGAGTTTAGCATATTGCCGCATACCAGACGAAAAGAGGAAGAAGCTAGATCAAACTGCGGAAAAGGGATCCCTGATGGGATATAGCGAGAACGCTACAGCATACAGAATCTACCTTCCAGGGGGCAGGAAGGTAGTAGTTCAACGAGATGTAAAGTTCATGGAGGACAAGGCTTTTAGAAAATCTTGTGAGATGCCTTCCAAGGAGTAGTCAAAAGAGGAGCCACTGGTTAAGCCTCTTCAACCAACGGAACTAAAAGACTCTTCCTCGGGTCAGGAAGATTCTCAAGATGAGGAGGAGGAGCTGACGGAAGCAACTGCTGGCAGAGGAAGAACTAGCAGGGAACTTTGTCAGATTCTGTGAGATGCAGAGGACCTCATCAGTGCGCCAAGAAACAATAAGAGGGAGCGAAAACAACTAGATAGATATCGGGCATTAGTAGCTCGGGATGGGGAGCCTTCCAGTTTCAAGGAGGCAGCTCAACATCAAGTTTGGCTAGACGCGATGGTAGAGGAGTAAAACTCCATAATGGTGAACGATGTCTGGGAGGTAGTGCCAAGGCCTCAAGACAGATCAATGGTAGGTTCGAGATGGATCTACAAGATCAAATACACTGCAGACGATAGTGTTGAGAAATACAAGGCCAGGTTTGTGGCTAAGGGGTATGCTCAAAAGGAAGGAATTGACTACGAGGAGGCCTTCGCCCTCATAGCCAGGTATACGTCTATTAGGTCCGTGATATCTCTTGCAGCTCAGATGGGATGGGAGATTCATCAGATGGATGTCAAAACAACTTTTTTAATGGGGTAATAGAAGAAGAGGTATACATTGAACAAACAGAGGGCTTTGAGACACATGAGAAGAAGTCTCATGTATGCAGATTGAAGAAAGCCTTGTATGGGCTGAAACAGGCACCTAGAGCATGGTATGGTCGAATAGATGGCTATTTGCAAAAGATGGGATTTGTCAAGAGTGACGTAGATCCGAATCTCTACTATCTGGTTGTAGAGAATGAGCCGCTAATCTTAGTATTGTATGTGGATGATCTCTTTCTGACAGGATCATCTAGGCTCATTGGGGACTGCAAGAAGAATCTAGTCGTAGAACTCGATATGAAGGATTTGGGACGAATACATTACTTCCTAGGGTTGGAAGTTTCGCAACAAAAAGGAGAAATCTTCCTTGGGCAAGGGAGCTATGCTATAGAAATCCTGAAAAGATTCAGGATGGAGGACTGTAGACCCATGGCTACTCCAATGATCACCAATTGGAAGAAGATTGATGCATCAGAAGGTAAGGATGTTGATCCCACCCTATACAGGCATCTTATAGGATCCCTAATGTATCTGGTCAACACAAGCCCAGACATTTGCTACACTGTCAACACCCTCAATCAGTTCATGGTGGAACCGAAAAGGGCACACTGGGCAACAACCAAACACATTCTCAGGTATTTACAGGGAACAGTCGATTATGGACTCTTGTACACCAAAGGTAAGGATATCGGTTTGAGTGGATTTACTAATGCAGATTGGGCAGGAAGTTTAGTGCATTGGAGAAGCAGTGTTGATAATATCGGTATCGGGAAAATATCGGCGAGGGTCCAGAAAATATCTTATCGGCAATATCGGCGAAAATATCGGCAAATATCGGCAAGCATAAAAAATAATTTTTTCAAATTTTTAAATATAGTTGATATTTTGCCGATATTTTCAAAATATCGCGATATTTTGCCGATATTTTCCGATATTTGCCGATATTTTCAAAATATCGCGATATTTTCTCGGCGATATATCGTTTTGCCGAAAATATCGCGATATTTTCGAATATCGCCGATATATTGCCGATATTATCAACAATGCGGAGAAGTACCTCTGGGTACTGTTTCAACATTGGATCAAGAATGACCTCCTAGTGCAGTAGGAAACAAAAGTCCGTGGTTCTGAGCTCATCTAAGGCAGAATATACGGTGGCGAGCACAACTTCATGTGAGGCCATATGGCTTAGAAAACTACTTGTGAACCTATTCAAAAGGAATATGGAGGCGACCAAGATCATGTGCAATAATCTGAGTTGCATCAAGCTCTCTGAGAATCCAGTGTTTCATTATAGGTCGAAGCATATTGATATCCGGTGTCACTTTGTCAGGGACTGTGTCCAACGAGGAGCTGTATAGTTGAGCTACACTCCTACAAAAGAACAGGTGGCGGAAATCCTCACCAAGGCCCTTGGAAGGACAAAGTTTGACTACTTCAGGGAAAAGATGGGTATGGTAAAGAACCCATTTCAATAGCAGAAATGGGAGTGATAACAGCATGAATGCAGAGGGAGTTGCAATGCGAATGTAGTGTTGGGAGAAAGGACCAGCAACAGCATGAATGCAGAGGGAGTTGTCGTACAGATGCAGCAGTGGTAGTAGTAGAGCCATGCGCAACAGTACAGGATGCAGCGGTGCAGAGGATGTTGGGCAGGGAGGCTTAGCATCAGCACATGGGCCGATGCCGGATGATTAGGGTGATACTCAGTGAGGAGTATTACTAGAGCATAGTCCTCACTAAGAGGGAGTGTTGATTTGGGGTAGCATCGAATGTGCTCTAGCTCTGAAAATTGGTGGAGAGGCTAAAGCACATGAGATCTTCCAATACCCAGAAATGGTTTGGGCAAATTCTAAACAGTTTGGGAGATATTAAAATAACTAATATTTTTAATGGAGTCCCTAAGTCTAAACTTAGGGAAAATAAAATATTAATGTGAATTAATATAAAACTGTCTTAGAAGGGTGCAAAAGTCATGGATCAAGCCAGAGTTAATCTTAGTCGTTGATTAGGGACTTAGTCTTGGTCATTGATTTGTCAATGAGAAAAGTATAAGAGGAGGCTTGAGGATCACTTAGAGAACACACTGAGGGAGACCAGTCAGTTCAATTTCTGGAGCGGGGTTAGCTGAAAAATTCGAACTAGTGGTCTAGTGAGTAGTCGGGAGGCAGCGAATACGATACAGAGAGACGGGATCAGGCACTGGAGACCAACGCTGAGGTATGAGAGGCAGACGCAGAGGCAACAGGAGACTGCGCAGTCACTAGAGGGCCTATGTGGGTGACGCAGAGAGGCCTAGGGATGACGCAATCAAGCAGGGGCTGACGCAGAGTGCCTGGGAGCCACGCAGAGGTCAGCCAAGCTGACGCTGATACTGGGAGAAGTGCTGTAGAATTTTTCTCTTTGTGGGTAAGCCAGTTTGGCACCCTGTTGTACTGAAGAATTGTTGAATAATAAAATCCTCCCTTGTTGCACCGGTTTTCCCACATTGCGTTTTTCCAGGTACTGTTGTCCAAAATATCTGTGTCAATGTATTGATTCTTGTACATGTGTTTGTTTCTGTATTACGATGTGATATCTGCAACAGATTTTATTTTAATGTTTATTGAAGGAATTTCATAAATAATTTATTGAAGAATAAGTAGGAAAAGTAAATCAAATGTTGCAGTGATAGAATTTTTACAGGAATCTTTGTTGGATATAGTCTTTCATCAAAAGCTTATAGAATCTACATAAGAGAAGATCGTAGAATTGAAGTGAGCACAGATGTAATATTTGATGAAAAATTTGCATACAAGAAGTCCAAAGATATTCCTATTGAATTTGATGATGAATATATCCCTCGCTTTGAAGAAGAAGAATATCAGGACAATGCACCTACAAATCAAGAAAAAGGACCAAGTGAACCCATTCAACCTACAATCATTCCCAAAGCAAAGAAGAAGACAAATTGGTTAAAAGCTACACTTGAGGATGCCAAAGGGCATGGAGCAACAAAAGGTACTTTCAAAGAAAGTAAAAGACCAAAAAGGTACTTCGGATATGCAGCATATATGACAAAACTAATTGAAGTAGAACCAACTACATTTGAAAAAGCAGCTCATCATGATGAATGAAAGAAAGCTATACAAGAAGAATATCAATCAACCATGAAGAATAGGGTTTGGGAAATTGTTCCTAGACCTAATGACAAGTCCGTTGTCACCTCCAAATGGATCTATAAAATTAAACATGTTGTCGATGCGAGTATAGATAAATACAAAGCAAGATTTGCAATAAGGGGACTCTCAAAAGGAAGGAGTGGACTACAGAGAAACATTTTCTCCTACCGCCAGGTACACTACCATTAGATCCTTCATTTCTTTAGCAGCTACTATGGGATGTGTTGTCGCCCAAACTGTACAGGCAAGATGTGATAGTACTTAGGGCAGGGATTGTCACTCTGATCCCTGCCCTCTCTGTTCTAGTTGTCTCCCTACAGCAAGCTATGGGGAGTAGTCCCTATGAAATGTGAAGATAGGAGATTTGTTGGCAACCAACAAATCTAGAAGACACAACTGAATGGCCTAGCAACTTGGTTGAGATAGCAAGTTTAAATGATTAGATTAGATTATCATGGAAGACCAGTGCCTTAAATGGAGTCAATTTACTTGCTTTAAGACAGATTATTTACCAAGTTACCGGATGAACAATTGTTGCCTAAGGGATGCTTCGCTATCCTAAATGAGATGCAAATCCTACAATCTAGGTGAGATGCAAAATCTTGATTTATTTTAAGTTAAATACCTATTCTAAATGTATCCTCCCTCTTATCTATTTTGAAGCTAGTCTCTAGAGTAGTTTGTGAGAGAGAAGCCAAGTGGAAGTAAGCAAAGGCTTGGTTAACGATACCTCTCCTTAGGTTCTAACCATCTAATGCCTCCAACGCTGCATAAACTATGGCTTTGACGATTGCAAGGTCACCGTGTTAACCACTAAAGAGGTGCTAAAATACTCAAGCTAGATGAGAAAGGTGGGCCTATATCTCTATTGACCAAGCTTATGCTTGGAAGTAAATTAACTAATGCAAAAGACTAAACCTAAAATGTAAGTACAAGATATGAGTGTTCTTTAGGTGAGATTACTTAATGTTTTTAAGTATTTGATTACAACAATCTTCAATAAATAATGAAGTACTTACGCAATAGATGAATGACAATCCATTAGGGGATTTTTGAGGTTTGAAATGGGCCTCCTAAGGAAATTATAAAATAATAGTGGAAATAATAAAATAAGATTAGTGTTGACACCTAATCCTCAGCGATTGGGAGAATTGAATGTGAACAGTCATCAAGAAGATGAACTGAACGATCACATTCATGTATATAATAGATAGCTGCCTAATTGAATAAACGAATCGGTTTTCTGGAGTTACTCCTGGCCTGACATGGTATCAGAGCACAGGTCCCAGGTTCTTTTTTTAACCTTGCATTGTAACTCCTTTGTCCACTGCCTGCCCTCTGCTCCTCTGCCCAAAGGCAGTGTCATATACGTTTTTGAACATATGAGTTATGATATTTCCTCTGAACAGTCGCCTGCTTCGCTGGAATCGCAGTCACTGCTTTGGGATATGAAGTCATATGCGTTTTAAAATCTGGCGCCTTAAACCAACTCGGGAATCTGTGTAGCTCTATTGATGTTTCCGTTGTAGTGGTATATGAATGGTATATGAATCGACCTCGGCCCCTTGGTCTCCCTCCATACGTTGTTGCTCTTCCCCACCCTCCATACATTGTTGTTGAAACATATGTCATTGCTGCCTCCATATGTTGCTGCTCCTTGCATACGCTTGGTGGCTGTATATATAAGCTGGTGTAAACACTTCTTTGCATTGAATATGGAACGAGTTTGATATAGAACGCATTGACATTGTTTGATATGGAACGCTGTTTGATATGGTACCAGCAATAGAACGCATTGAATATGGAACCAGTTTGATATAGAACGAATTGAAAATAGAACGCATTGAATATGGAACGAGTTTGATATAGAATGCATTGAAAATAGAACGCATTGATAACGCAGTTTGATAGTGCAGTGTGATAATAGATAACGCAGTTTGATAGTGTTGTTAAATGCGCAGTTTGGTAATAACACTGTCCCATTGAAATGCTGTCTGATATGAACTGTACTTGAAATCGCTGTCTGATATGTCACTGTTTTGAAATCACTGTTTTGAAATGCTGTTGATATATGGATAGCGTAGTTTGTTTGAAGAAACGCACATGCTATGATATGTCACTGTTTTGAAATGTTGTTGATATATGGATAGCGCAGTTTGTTTGAAGAAACGCACATGCTATGATATGTCACTGTTTTGAAATGCTGTTGATATATGGATAGCGCAGTTTGTTTGAAGAAACGCACATGCTAAGCTGATATATGAAACGCTGTTGTGCTCCATTGAAATGCTTAAATGTTAAATGCACAGTTTGAAAAGCTGGTGATTCAAACGCTGTTTGACATGACTTTGAAAACTATAAAGAGATATATTTAAATGGTATAGCAGCAAAAGTTTCTCATATTTTTAGATGCCGAGGATAGCAGCAGAAAATTTGACTATATAGCAGCAGAAGTTTTTTTTCATAAGAGCAATTTTTTTTTGCCATCAGAAGTATTAGTCTATCAGCAAAAGTTTTTTTTTATATCAGCAGAAGTAATCTTTTACAGAATGCATTCAATCATCTCTATGATAGGAATAGTTCTCACTGGCAAGGAGAACTATCCTGACTGGTCCCGGATGATACAACACACCCTCATCTTCAATGAGTTGTGGAAAGGAGTGTGTGTCGGAGAAGGAGACAGTGACCCAGAAAAGCCTACATCAGACAAAGAGCTCGCCATCTGGGAAAACAAGAACAGCAAAGCGTATGCATTAATTGCAGCATCTGTAAATAAGGAGGTGAGTCGCCACATTTCATCATATTCAACTGCCTTTGAAGCTTTAGAAAAGCTGAAAGAACTCTATGACTCACATTCTGCACTTGAAGTCGTCCAACTTATGATTAAACTCTTCACTCTTGAACTGCAAAATAATGATCCTCTTGCTCTTGCATCTGAAATAAAATCTATAGTGCATGATATCAAATCCACTAAAGTTGAGCTAGATATATCTCTTATTTCTTTTCTCAAGGCACTGTATCCTACATACTCCAATTATCTTGAGTCTTTGCAAGAAAATGGAAATCTCAAGGATATAACCTTTGACTCTCTTGTGAAAAAGTTTGCTGAAAGAGAAAAAGCCTTTGGAAAGAAGACAGTCCCTGAATCTTCTGAAGAAACTGTATGCATGGCTAATAAAGAAAAATATCCTACTCAAGATTCTACAAGAGGAAGAGGTGGACGAAGAGGGAGAGGAAGATACTTCAGAGGCAGGGGGGGCAGACATCCTCAAGGAGAAAAGGCAGATTTACATTGTATTCGCTGCAAAAGAAATGGATCACATGATGCCTCTACATGCAAGCTACCATGGGACAAAATTGAGCAGAGAAGAAACCAACAGAAAGGTAAAAATGATGATACAGACAAAGGTAAAGCACCTGAATCCGCTCACTATATTGAGGCACAATGTAAAATTGGAGTAAATGAAGATTTGTTTAACACTTCACTTGCTTCCTGGAAAAATGACTGGCTGCTTGATTCAGGAGCAACCTGTCATATGACTCATAGAAAAGACTTTTTTGAAGATTTCACTGACAATGTTGATAGAGTAGTTTACTTTGCAGATCAGTCAAAAATCAAGCCATCAGGGCTTGGCACAATCAGGCTTAAACTGCCTGGTCTCCCAGACTTTCTTCTTGATCATGTTTTATATCTCCCACAGCTCAAGAGAAACTTGTTGTCCTTGGTCCACATACGCCAGCAAGGTCACTCCATTCATATGTTTGATGGCAAGCTTGAGGTGAGAAAAGCATCTGATCACTCACTTGTCATGAGGGGAATAGAAGAACAAAGACTTTTCAAACTGCAAGGAACATCTGCTCATGCACAACATTTCTCATATATTTCTCATCATGAAGAAGGTACACTTCCATCAAGTTTATTATGGCATGCTAGATTTGGACATTTAAACTATGACAGTCTCCGTTATTGAAGAAAAATGGTGTTGCTGGTTTGCCTACAATTCCTAGAAAACTTAAGCAATGTGATGCTTGCATTCCAGGAAAGCATAGCAAATAGTCCTTTCATGACTCACATTCAAGAGCACATAGGAAGCTTGAACTTATTCATTCAGATTTATGTGGTCCAATGCCTGTTCCTTCTGCAAATGGAAATAAATATATCATGACATTTATTGATGACTACACCAGAATGTGTTGGGTTTATTTAATGAAGAACAAATCTGATGCTTTCCTAACATTCAAGAATTTTCATAAATGGATTGAAAATGATGCACAATCTCATATTGGGTCTATTCGCACTGATAATGGAAAAGAATATACATCAAATGAATTTGAACAATATCTTCGCCAACATGGGATTAAACATCAAACAACTGTACCTTATAATCCCCAACAAAATGGTGTAGCTGAAAGAATGAACAGAAAAATTTTGAATATGGTATGATCCATGCTTTTTTTCAAAAATGTAAAGATAATGTTTTGGGCTGATGCTGTTCTATGCGCTGCATATATAAAGAATAGATGTCCATCTAGTGCTATAAGAAACAAGACTCCTTATGAATTGTTGTATGGACATGTTCCTTCGGTCAAACATCTCAGGATTTTTGGTTCCACCTGTTATGCTCTGATACCAAAGGTACATAGAAACAAACTTGGTGCTAGAAGTCGTAAGTGTATTTTCTTGGGGTATTCAAATACCTCCAAAGCATACCACCTCTATGATGAAGAAAATAAAAAGTTTTTTATATCTAGAGATGTAATTTTTCTTGAATCATCCAAATCTGACAATGTTGTTGAGCAGCAACTTGATTGCTTGGATAGCTTCGCAAAAATGAAATCATTTCAAGAATTTGAAAATAAGATTCCACATCTTGAAGGGGGGATTCCTATAGTAGATCAACATGTGGAATCTTCTTCTGAAGAAGATTCTGCCCCGTCTGAAACTCCAACAACAGATGATGCTTTAAATGATGTAATTGATAGAATTGGGAGACTCAATCTTGATGCACTCCCAACTCAATCAACAGAGCAGCCTGGACCATCTCAGAAAGGTCCCCCAAAGTGGCTGACAAAGACACTTGAAAGTGTTCATCCTGATGAAATTGGAAAAACAGGAACCAGAAATGCAAACCGACAAAATGGAGGTGATGTAGATGACTCTAATTCACCTGTTGATATGGATGTTTCTTATGATTGTGAATTGAACTTGTCTACAGATTTTGAACCAACTTCCTTTAAAGAAGCTGCTTCTCATGATGAATGGAAAGAAGCAATGCAAAAGGAGTATGATGCCCTCATAAAGAACGGCACTTGGAAGCTGGTTGATCCTCCATTTGGAACCAAACCAATTGGCTGCAAGTGGGTCTACAAAACAAGTACAAAGCTGATGGCTCACTTGACAAGCACAAAGCTAGGCTTGTGGCAAAAGGTTTTGCACAGAAGGAAGGGGTCGATTATGAGGAAACTTTTGCTCCCACAGCAAAATGGGCCACCATCCGGACACTCTTTGCACTGACAGCTCAGAACAGTTGGAAAGTCCATCAAATGGATGTAAAAACTGCCTTCTTGAATGGAGATCTAAAAGAAAATGTTTTTATGTCCCAGCCTGAAGGATTTGCTGTGAAACGACATGAACATAAAGTATGCAAACTTGTGAAGTCCTTGTATGGCCTCAAACAAGCACCACGAGCCTGGTATGAAAAGCTAACTGAGCATCTTCTGAAACTCAAATTCAATCATTTTGATCTTGATGATGCAACTTTATTTGTCAAGAAAGTTGGAAAACAGTTGTATATCTTGTGGTATATGTAGATGATCTTTTAATGACAGGGAACAATGAAAGTTATATTGCATCCATAAAGAAAGAATTAGGAAAAATCTTTGAAATGACTGATTTGGGCTATGTTCATTACTATCTTGGCATGGAAGTAACCCAACATTCAAAATCCATATTTCTTTCTCAAAAGAAATACATTGGAGATTTGTTAAACAGATTTGGCATGACAGAGTGCAATCCTCTTTCTACTCCAATGGAACAAAACTTGAGGCTCACATCTATTGAAGGAAAGGAATTTGAGGATGCAACAAAGTACAAACAGCTTATAGGAAGTCTCATCTATCTTACTACTACTAGACTAGACATACATTTCATTTGCTGTTGGAATCCTCTCCAGGTTTATGCAAAAGCCTTGTGAGGGACATTGGTTTGCTACAAAAAGAGTTCTAAGGTACTTGAAGGGAACTCAAGACCTTGGAATCAAGTATACACAGGTGGACGACTTCAGATTGATTGGATACTCTGATTCAGACTTCGATGGAGACAAAGAAACAGGGGTATCTACTTCAGGATATGCTATGAGTCTTGGATCAGGACTTGTCTCTTGGAGATCACGCAAACAATCAGTTCCAGCAGATTCCACAACAGAAGCAGAATACGTGGCAGCAGCTGAAGCAACAAAAGAAATTGTGTGGCTCAAAAAAATTCTTGAAGATT
>APFE030603869.1:984-24299 GCA_000404065.3 Pinus taeda
CGTGCTGTCATTATTTCTTTGAGTAATTCATTATACAGGATACCAGAGGTAGCCCCACCTACCGCCACATCTTTGATCACTGCTAAGAAAGGAAGCAAGCTCATATCACAGACCAGGAAATTCATCTGTATGGTTCACTCCCAAAGTAAGGGGAAGATCGTTGCTACATCCATGACCCCCACAAAGGGTCCCTCCACGCAGCAGCAGCAGTAAAGGGATACGATCATGACAGAACACAGGAACAACTTCTCTTCACCCACAGGGGTACCACACAAGCTTCAGGTGGGCAACAAAGTATGGTTGCATCGACAGAAAGAACGCCTTACCAGAACCCATCAGAAGCTCAGACCACTCCGACATGGTCCTTACACCAGTACCAAGGTTATGGGCAACAATGCTTTGGAGCACATCATTCCTCCATTCCTTCACCTGCACCAAGTGTTCAATGTGGACCGTCATCGACCATGCTTCCCACCATTACTGGACACATCAGACAGTGCAGAACAAGTTTAGCAAATGGAGGAACTCAATGCAATGGGGACCATTGCTTCCTAAGGGGGGAGGAATGATCCAGGTGGATGTTGGTGGCCACCCACCTATCCCATTTGGACCCCTGCAACTGTCTCTCTCAGCATTTTCAGTTTCCTTAATTGTAGCACAACTTACTATTTTTAGCAGTTTTTCGGGTCCTGAACTTCCGGAGCCGTTTTGAGGCCCTAAACGACGTTTTTTGGGGAATCGAGAGCAACATGGGTCCATGGAATGGACTTGATGTTTTTCGTTCCCTAATGATATGCTCGGATAGATTTTTTCTAACGGCTATCATACATGTCAAAACGGGGATCGTGCCCAGTTAGACCCCGGATTGATTACCAATTTACCCAAAACGGGGCCCACAATTTGGCGTTTCATCTTCTAGGGGTAGGTTTTGGAATGTGAAGGGTTTTCCATTGTTTCTCAACAATAAATAGGCCTTCTAGCCTCATTGTAACACAGTTCGGAACAGTTCAGAGGCATGTAGCTGCACATCTCTTCTCAGAGATAAGTTACCATCGCCCTTGCTGGTTTGTTTCCAATTCTGGTTGTAAGCATATTTCGGTATTTTCCATTAATGAAATGAAGTATTATTTCCGTTGCAACTCTTTATGTATGGTTATCGTATCTCTGTATTTATGGTTATCTCTGTAATCTATTGCGTTCCTGTTTAAATCCGGATCAGTGAGGCTAGCTTTGAAATACATTTGCAATTGTTGATGCATGCACTAGTGCTACAAATTGCAGATCCGGAAAAAGAATTTGTGGTATGAAAATATGCTTGCAAGAGAGGACTTGGTGGAGTCCTTATGCAAAATGGATTTGTAGTATGTTAGGAGTCCTGAAAACTAAACGACAACAAACAGAATTACCCCAACACATGATTTAAAGTTAGGAGCAATCACACATGCATTGAAGATGTGGAGACACTATCTTCTTGGCATGAGATTTGTACTTATGAGTGATCACATTGGGTTGAGGTATTTTTTTGACCAACCGAATTTGAATGACAGGCAGGATATATGGTTGGCCATGATCAATGAGTTTGACTTCAAGATTAGGTACATCAAAGGTAAAGATAACAGGGTGGTAGATGCACTCAATAGATGGGTACATGGAAATCACTTGGAAACTATGAACTCCTATGGGATGAACTTACATGATAGGATCTTGTAGGCAGGTCAGTAGGATGTTAGGTATATGGAGATTTTGTACAGGTTGCAACAAGGTGGTTGTACAGGTGGAGGTACAAGTGATAGTATAGGTATAGGTACAGGTGATGGTACATGTATAGATGTAGGTATAGGTGCAGGTGCATAGGGTATGGATTATTGTCTTAAAACAGATGGATTGGTTAGGTTTGGAGACAAGGTGTATGTACCAGATAATAGTGAGATCAAGAAGGTGATCTTGAGAAAGTTTCATACGAAACCTTATTCAGGTCACCGAGGTTATTAGAAGAAATTGATATCAATGGAGAGATTTTGCTATTGGCCGAATTTGAAGAGGGATGTATAAGAGTTTGTTGCGAGGTGTTTTGATTGTCAGCAAGTGAAAGTAGAGCGTAAAAATAAAGGTGGATTGTTATAGACGATCGGGATTCCAAAGTGGAAATGGGAGGTCATTTACATGGAATTTATTATAGGATTACTAAAGACAGTGAAGCAACATGATTCCGTCATGGTCATTGTGGATAGGTTAACAAAGATTGCACACATCATTATAGTGAAGTCTATATTCTCAGCTAGCAATGTGGCACAGGTATTCATCAGAGATGCAATTAGACTGCATGGTGTTCAAAAGAATATTGTGTTAGACAGGGATGCGAAGTTCACTTCCAAGTCTTGGAAGGAGTTATTTGCAGGTATGGTCACAAAGTTCAGCTTCATCACAACTTATCATTTGCGGACATATGGATAGACAAAGAGTGTCGACAAGATATTAGAGGACTTGTTGAGAATGTATGTGATGCATCCACTGTGGAAATGGGAAGAGTATCTCCCTTTGGTAGAGTTCACATACAATCAAGATTCAATGAGGATGAGTCCTTTTGAGGAATTGTATGGGTAGAGTTGTAACACTCCTATTTGTTGGAGTGATACAGTTAACAAGGTGTTGATTGGACCAAATATGTTGGCAGACATGGAACATGAGATGCAGGTAATCAAGAAGAATCTAAAGGTAACATAGGATAGGAAAAAGAGTTATGTAGATAGGAATAGGTTGTTTAAGGAGATCTAGGTTGGGGAACAGATGTACTTTTGCATCAAACTAAAGAAGAGATCTTTATGGATTGAATCATATGCCAAGATGGCACCACGGTTTTGTGGACCATTTAGTATCATTGAGAGGATTGGGCCAATAGCCTATCGACTTGCACTGCCTCTGATAGTGAAAGTCCATGATATTTTCCATTACCATTACTTAAGAAGTATGTTAAGGATGATGATCATGTGATTGATTGGTCTGTATTGCAGGTGGAACCATATGGAGAACTGTAGTCGAAGCCTCATTGTATATTACATAAAAATGTGTTCATGCTCCAAACTAAGAAATGGAGCAAGTTAAGGTGCAATGGAATCACTTTGGGCCTGATGAAGCTAGATGGGAGATGGTGGATAAAATGCAGGCTATGTATCCTTCATTGTTTTCTGATTGAGGCAAAGCAGCTTCTATGTGGTGGTTTGGTATATGCTTTATGATGGTCAATATATACTTTATGGTGGTTTGATATGTGCTTTATGGTGGTCCGGTATATGCTTTATGGTGGTTGATGTATGATTTATGATGGTTTGGTATATGCTATATGACATTTTGATATATGCTTAGTGATGTTGTTTAGTGTATGTTTTGATAAATTCTTTGGTATGTGATTTGGTATATGTTTTGGTATATATTTTTGGTAATGTTGATATATGTACACATGTATATGGATGTAAATACCACCATGAGCTATGTTATAAAGCTCCACTATGCAGTATGGGTGTTATGTCATTATGATTATGTTTTCATCTAACTATCATGTGGTTATGTTATCATGGTGTTATGATGTCATGTGAGTTGTTACTCAGCAGGATGATCATTGTCAATATTGTAATGAGTTGTGCTATAAAGCTCCACTATGTCGTATGTTTTCATGTTGTCATATGTTTTTTTTGAGTAGATATTTCATTTTAAATACTGCATCGATCTATGTTATAAAGCTCCATGAGAAATATGTCTTCTTTCCACAGGTTGTTGAGGTGTATGTGTGATTGAACACTGAGGACGGTGTCCCCCAAGGGGAAGGGCTTTATAACAGCCCTGGTGAAAATTCCATGTAATAAAAGTAAATAAAGGAAAAGATATAACCACAGATGATGGGACACTTATTCCAAGTTGAATATTAGGAAAAATCCTAGTGATGGGGATCACTTGTGATTGTTTATGGCAAAGGAAATTGGCAAAGGCAATGGCTAAGACTTTGGAAAGGAAAAATGGCATTTTTGACACATTTATTTATGAAAATAATGGAGATTAGGAGAAAAGGGAGGTGAAATGTCACAGGTTGCATGTGAGGAGGAAATTGAAGGAAAATAATGGAAAATAAAGAAAATAGAGGCCTCATTCATAAAAAGTCTTATGAGGATCAATTAATAACATTTTTTTTAGTTCATTGTTGGGGCTCTCTTCTATTCTCTCTCTCTCATACTCTTGGAGACTTAGAGACTTTTTGGAGCACTCTTGGAGGGTGTGGTGTACTTTGATTTTTGGAGCAAGAAGGGAAAGAAAGAGTAGGAAAGTGAAAGAAGGCATCGAGATCAACAGTTACATCATATTTTCTTGTAGGTATTGAGTTTCATGTATGTTTCCTTCACAAGTTTTTGCATGCATGGCATATGCATGTGGAATTTTAGTTGTGATCTATCATTGGCATGGAGGATGGTTGAGATTGACAGTAGATTGCCTAGCCTTGCCATTTCCTAGATAGCCCTGGTGATTGTGGGTTTATTTCATCATTGTTTTTTTTGTTGGTTCTCTTGTTTCCTTAGCTTGGGTTGAATTATTAATCACGTAGCCTTGGTTGGACAAACACTCTGGAGCTTTGGAACAACTTGGGTTGAGTTACTAGTCCCATAGCCTGGGTTGGATAAACGCTCTAGAGCCCTTGGTGGGTTGAGTTACTAGTCTTGTAGCCTTGGTTGGAATAACACTCTCGAGCTCGGTAAAAGATGTGGGTTGAGTTACTAGTCTCGTAGCCGGGTTGGAAAAATGCTTTGGAGCACTAGATGACTGAGATAGAGACTAATCAGATGATGGTTTTGTGATGTCCGACCATGAGGTGGAATGATTGTTTGGTGGCTAAGATGGATGGGATTTGGAAGCCCTAGATGGCTTTTGATTGATGTGTTCTATGAGATCCCACATTCATGCTTGGAATATGGAACAAGGGTGAATGGATAAAGAGAGATTTGGCTGAGCCATTCTATGTTAGGGTGGAACATGGAAGTACCATCCCGAGTTTGGATATTGGATCGGTAATGGAAGGTTATTTCTCCTTGTATCTCTATGAGCATTTTGATGGATTGTATGTGGTCTATATGGTTGTACTTTCATGAGTATTTTTTTCCCTATTATGCTGGTTATGTATGTGTTTTATGATAGCAACCATGTATGGCTTTCCTCATGTTTTTACATGTGATTGAATGATCAATGTGTCTCTAACCTAATGGATGGAATGGCAGTTGATGTGTTGAGGCATTAATGGTTCTTAGCGATTCTTAGCTAAGTATGAGACCCTTACACTCTGAACTGTTAATTGATTGTAAATATTGAATCAATTAAAAAAAATACAAATTGTTGTGTGAGTGGGTTTAGCTTGAAAGATTTAAAACAACAGGGAGGGTGGGGAAATGGGGAATTCATTCCAACATAATACTTAAGGAAAAATACTATGAATGTTTTAAAAGACTAGAATTTGGGTCCAGTTAACCACACATAATATTTTTTGAAGACTGTCTTTTAAGAGCCTAGCAATAGTTTATATATATATATATATATTATATATATATTTATATATATATATTATATATTCAATTTATTAAATAAAATGAATTAAAAAGAAATCTATCTTGATAGCGAGAACAAACTAGAATTTTATTGTTGGAATTTCAATATTTACCATCAAACATAAAACATGAAGAAATAATAAATTTAATGTACTTGAATAACTTTATATTAACTAGAATTCCCTAATATTCAAAAAAAAAACATGTACATAAGTTAGAGGATGAGTACTAGAGACATCAATTAAATAATTACAGGATTGCAAAGATCAAACACATAACTTAGGAACACATTCAATTCTGAAATTTGTTTTTCAAAAATATTAAAGTCAAAATATAATTATAAAATGCAAGTCTTGAGTATCAATAGCTTTTTACCATTACGCCAACGTAATGTGTCATATAAATAACAAAATAAAAATAGGATAAAATATATTTCTTATATAAAGATAGAAAATATCCAAGATTTTCTTCATAAAATAATATTGCTAAAAATAAGATATGACCCTTATCAACAAGATCTTTCTCCTGAAATGTGGTAGCCCATTTTAATCATCTTCTACATCTTTAATATATTTATCTTTTGTGGGCAAAAAATTCGAAGCAATTGCTTGGATGAAGGTTACCTAATCTGTGAAAAGTTCTATGATTGTAGAGAAATGAATTCGAAAGAAATGATCAATGTTAACATGACACCTAACTATGAAATTATGTATGTATATTCTCCTTTATTGTATTTTGTAGCACATCAGGAAATTAATTTAAACTACTCAAACGAAAATTGAAGGAGCTTCTAAAATTTCTATAGGTTCCATATTTTGATTTCTTTTATTGTTTTATTATTTTTGCTAATATTTCCTCATCTTCTTGTTGATTTTTAATTCTCAGTATGTCTTTTCTTAAGGGTCATGACTTTGATAAGTCAAATTCTTCAATGATATCAGATCCAAAATCCCAGACTGAGTCACAATGTTGAATGCTTCTTTTAGTCCATTCTTGAATCTCTTTAGAATGAAATTATTTTTTACTTAAATAAGAAAACATTAATCTTTTATCTCTCTTGGAAACTTTAGGAATATGATTAGGGTCTAGATGTTTTTCCCAATATAGAATTAACATGAATCTCTCTTTTATGTTTTTGTCTTCTTCAACAAGAGACTCAATTCTCTCATTCAAATTCACAACTTCTTGATAAAATCTATAGGTTTTATCTTGTTGTTTATAGAATTTGACCTTATTTTTATATAGTAGTTAGTTAACCTGCAAAACTTTGTCTTAACATACTCATGCTTTGATCAATATCATGATTGTGTTTTACTTGAAGCTGAAGAGTTTCAATATGTTGATTTAATGTTGTGGTCATTATCTCAATATTACTATAACCACCCCACCACACATTTACCCGCTTTTACAAGCTCTCGAGGGTAAACATGAGATGACAGTTACTACGACATGACCTGACGTCCAAATTCCAATTATGGAGGTGGATTCTACCAACTAGAAACTTATTGATACCTCTTAGGGACACGTAATAACCTAGATGTTAGACAACATCCATTTGTGATCTAACCTTGAGATGAAACTTCTTTTTACATGACCTCACAGCCTAGCAACACACATGTCAAGTTGTGCATGTAGCGAGAAGTCTCTAGCCGCATGCACAAGCCTTCCTCTATGCAATTGTAGCTAAACTTTCTCAGTTCAGAGGGTGCATCTAGAAACCCTAATCCATATCTTTAATTTCAATTCCATGCCAACTGCCCATAATTGCCTAGAATTTTCCATAAGCAACTTAATCACCTATAGGAGTCATCTCTCATAGTCCTTGACTCAATTTCTACTCAATATTATCAAATACATGAAAATAATTTAGACAAAAACTTTGTGGTCAAGGTAAGTATAGGCCATAAATGTATAATTTCATCAAATAATCACTAAGAAGGTGTGCTTCCCTATATTACTAGCTGCAATAACACACAATAGCCTATGCACTCATATCAAGTAGCTAATAACTCATTAAGCCATGGAATTGTTCCACAACAATATCAAATCATAAAATAGCATATATATCTTGCATGTAACCAACATTTGACCATAATAGAACAATGATTAACCATTCATAAAATCAGAACTTGTACTCATTAATCTCAATAATAATCAACCAATAAATACATATGCAAATTCCAACCAAGTTAGGGACTTCCACATACCACCCAACCATAGATTGGGTTGAACTAAATCTTCCTTTCATCCAATCACCCTCGTGCCATATTCCAATCATGAATGGGATAAACCAAAACAAAACCAGCTAGGGAATCCAAAGGCTAAAGCACCGCAACCCTCAACCACAATGATTTCACCTAAACCAGTCCATAAATCACCAAAACAACACAAGCTTGGATGCCTTATAATTTCTTCACCATATCCAGAGGAAGTTTCTTGTCTCCACCCACCTGTCAAGGGATTCTCGAATAAAACCATCTCAACCCCCAACCCTTGGGATTTTCCCTAGACCACCTCACCTAGATCCAAAATATTTTGGTAATACAAAGCTCAACCAATAATGAATCCCATCACACTATGTCCATCCAGGAAATGACAATGCAAGCCTAGAACCATCTCCAATCTAGGAAAATCCCATTCTAATTACAACAAAGTAACCAGATAACCAAATGCATCCACCATGCATTCAAACCCCATCAAGGAAATTACACATGCAACCTATTACCTACGAAATCTTCCTATTGTACCTGCTCCTTCAATCTTATCCTTGCACTCCCTTAATTTCCTTTGCTTGTCCTTTTCTTGTTTGCTTGATTCCTCCTTGTGTCCAAGTGCTTGTTCTCTCTCTCTTAGAGATCTATTTCAAAAAGTGATATGTAGTCTAGGTAAATCCTCTTTGTGGACAAAGACGATCCCTCTAGCCCAACGAGTGGGTCTAGAAACCAAAGTGACAATATACTAGACACTTTCCTAAGTTGAAATTGAAAAGGGGGATGAATAATATGGCCTACCTCATTTTGATGCTATCTCGATCTCCTTTGTTGAAGACCTTGAATCACTTGTGCCACATGCTCTTTCTTACTACTCTCAACTTTTATGCACCTACACAAGAGATCAAGACACAACAAGCATGCAAATACAAATAGCATATTCAAAAGAAACCTACTTAACTGATCAAGGAATGTTAAGATAAATAAAACATGAGCATACACATTTAGGGAAAATGAACCAACAGTTGTATATTAATAGAAAATAAGGGGAAGCATACAACCAATCCTTGATGTTGATAGGCTCTCCTTGAATGAATATCCAAGTCCAATCTAAGCTCTCCAATCACTCCTTCTCCAAGCCAAATGAATAGAATATAGGCACAAGCTTAGCATAAGGGTGAAAATAAGCATAGACCAACCATTTGGGCATGGGAGAGGACAAATATATAGGTTTGGAAAGGGAGTTAGGACCTCTCTAAAGATAGGATTAGGTCCTCATATCAAGGAGTTATCTCCTAGAGATAATATCAAGATGCCAAGTTGGGAGAATTTGACCTCATCTATGCCAAACAACCTCCAGCTCGCCGCTCTGGAAGCTTTTAAATCACGAAGCTTCTCATCCTCTTAAGAAAAATTTCCTTTTTGGGATCATCATAGATATACAAGGGAACATAGTGATGCCATCGTGGGTCAAGTTCAATGCAATAGGTGATCATCATTTTTTTAGTCCCATAAGCATGATGATGGT
This sequence comes from Pinus taeda, assembly GCA_000404065.3. Classification (NCBI taxonomy): domain Eukaryota; kingdom Viridiplantae; phylum Streptophyta; class Pinopsida; order Pinales; family Pinaceae; genus Pinus; species Pinus taeda. The sequence goes on from APFE030603869.1 coordinate 10,305, forward strand.
CAAATTCGGGTTTTAGAGCTATTTCTTCCAGGGAAATCTCAAGGCATTTTCCAATCAATGACATAGGAAGGATCCAAGCTACATATATGAATGATTACACTGCATAACGGACATGTTTCGAGAACTTTGGGGTATGGCATAGGGAAGTGCATGAGGTGTGCCAAAATACTATGTAACAGATGCCCCCTAAAGCATGAAGGCAAAACAAGGAGTGATGGTTGAGATGCTTTACGAGCGTTTCAAGGACGAGGACAATCACTATCAGGAGACCTGCAAATCAAGGATGTATATACATATACATATCTGATATCATGAATCTACAGTATGGACACAACCATCTGGATGATAAGGAATGTATGGAAATATCCATGGTATCGGCACAACCATCAAAATGAGAAGGATAATCATAAATGTAAAGTCCCACGGTATGCAGTTGTACAACATTTTGTCACTATCCCTATACTCCTTGTTCCTTGTTCCTAAAGGACCTCTACAGTGACCCTCATGTGTTTCCCTGCCATGAAGAACATGTCCCTACATTCCTCTTCATTTGCAAAATATTTCCCTCCTTCATCATTTCCCAAGAATCTTCCTTCAAGCTTAGTTTTCAAGACTGGTGCTAGTGCTCAGTTCTTCCCCTACGCTGATTTGTAGAGTTTAAAACTAGGACTAGTGTTGAATGGTGAAAGTGAGCCTTTCATCACTTATGTTGACCCTATTTTGGCAAGTTTTTAAAAATGGAGTCGAAGCTTCTAGGTCTAGAAGCTTCGTGAATGGAATTCTGGTAAATGGCTGAGCAAGATAGAGCCGATAGAGCCTGTTTGGGCTCATTTCCCCAATTAAGATGGGACAAACCAAAAGGGATAAGGCCTCTCCCACCATAATAGGATCCATTTCCCCTCCATCAAAGCTATATAAACTCCTCATTTCACACCCTCAGCTAGGTAATGAAAGGGTTGAAATAATCTGCAAATCTTCAGAGCCATATTGCGAACCTTAGCCTTATAGTTTGTGTGTGAAGGGAGAATAAGCTTGTTGTGTTTGGTTTAGATCATAAGAAAGAGGCATTGAACTTCCATTGTGTTGAGGGTGAATTATGAGATTCTTATAGTGGTGCTGGAACCTAGACATACTAAAGGGAACAAGCAACGTCAAGGCTATGGTTGTATTTATCTTTGAAGTTTTTTTAATACAACTACTGCTTTATTTCCTATATCGTGTGTAATGTTACATGTGATAGCTTAAGACTCCTTGAATTTTTAATTAGATTGAATTTGATTTTGTGATATCATGTTTTTTGTTGTCTCTTTCATGTTTTTTTCAGGTTTTTGAATAAAAGGAAAGAAAGGGAGCTGGAGCAATGAGGAAAGATCAACATCAAGTGGATTAGTGCTATAAGAGATAAGCCCTCTTATTTGATTCTAATCTAAGGAAGTTTAAATTAGATTGTTCTGTTTATAGCTAGACCCACTCTTGGGCTAGAGGGATCACCTCTGTCTGCAGAGGAGATTTACCTACTCCACAAATTGGCAACTCCACTAGGGAGCCATCCCTCTCTTTGGATTGTTTGCATTTCATGATTTGTGTTGACTTTTTTCATATCACTCTTTATTTTTGGTTTTCTGTGCTTTACACGGTTCGCTGCCTAGAGTCTCGAATTTAGAGCGACAGGTCTAGTTTTGTTTTCTGACTTTTTTTTTCCTTGAAATCCTTGATCAATGTTGTTTATTTTTTGAAAGTCACATTGATCAACGTGATTTTCTCTTAAACAATCACGTTGTACCCCCTTTTGGTGCTTGTTGTTAGTTAAGCACCCGTGTTAATTCCTCTAGGTTAAGATTAAGGTTTCTCCTTAATCATTTCAAGTGTGTCCTGCCCTCATAAGCTCTATCTCTTGGCTTCTTTGCATGTATTCTCCCTGGCTAGAAAGCTTCGTTAGCTTGATTTGTTGCTTGATTGGTTTGAGTTTTCCTTACTTGATTTTTTGAGATTTTTTATGGTTTGTGTCCCTAGGGCATCTAGGTCATCGTTGATTCAATTGTTTGTTTTCTCATCAAGTCAAGTTGTTGGTTAGCTACCCTATGCATTTCATGTTTTAGTCCTTGTTTTACTTTGTTTCAATTGAACAAGTAAAAGTTTTGTTTGCTATTCTGTTGATTGAACATCTATTTTCGAGCATAGATCACATTGCTTGTTTTGTTTCGATTGAGTCTTTGCATGCTTGATTTGACAAGGGTTCTTCTTATCTTGCTTGGTATATGATTGATGCTGGTTGCTTGAAATTTTTTCATTGAAGTGTTTATTTGAAAGAATCATTTTATCATTCCATTGAAAAATACATCATTCTAGTTTGTTGAATCAATATGTTGCATTAAGTAGAATCATTGAAAGCTAGAATTTCATCATCATAAGTATTTGAAAAGAAATGAACTTCTTTTACTATTGAAAGGACTAGTTGAAGTGCATTTGATAGGAAGAATAGGAAAAGGAAATAATTTTTGTTATTTTTTTTTAAAAGCAAAGTAGTGAAGAGTCATCTTCCTTTTAATTGGTTGTTTGTTGCATTGGTTGTTATCTCTAATCTCAATTAGTGTAAACATTCATCAAATTGAAAGGGTTTTGTGTCATAGAGCTACATATAGGACTTTTTCGAGTCACATCGATAGGGCCTGAAAACTGAGACATAATTTCAAGACAAAATTCTAAAATATATTGAATTAACCTAAGGTGCATTTGAAACTTAACGCTTACATTTAGAGGTCTAGGCTAGAGACGTGGTACGTCCTCTTTAAACCTAGTAGCTTTCATTCACTTTGAAACTAGAGAATGCTAGTACAGACTTGTGTTCCACATACCATTGGGTATATAAAGGGAGACCCCACTAGCTTTGCAATGCTTTATCTGCAGGAAGCTAAATCTGCCGCCTTGTAAATATGATACACCGAACACAACATTCGGTGGAGATTGCCTGCTTGTACTTCTCGGTTCACTGGGAGGTATTTTGTAGTTCACCATTACTTGGTAATCCTTTTGCCTAGATTATCCTGAATAGTAATTTTGGTCCTTTTGACTCTTTAAATTTAAAATATTATCAAGCACTTGTCCTTTTGAGCTCGTTCAAACCGAAAGTGACTAGAGTCATCATTTCCTTTTTCTCAACTCTTAAAACATGAAAAGGCATCCGTCTGTTTTATTATTGGGATTAAGTCCCCTCGGGTCAATTTTGGGGTTAAGAGCCCAAGTTTTGGGGCTAAAGGCCCAAGTTTTGTGTAAAGAATGTGAAGTCTCCGCATTTTGTGGCCGCAAAGCACGAAGATGTAAAGAGTTACTAAGGGTTTTCCTTTCTTCTTTTGTATAAGTCATGTTGGCTTTGGAGGGAGTCTTAGAAGAGTCTAAGGCAGCTTTTAGTGGAAGATTATATGTGCTATGTTTTATGTATGGGTCTGTGAGATCTAAGAGCGAAGAGTCTTAGTGTAGGAAGAGGCTATGTGGCTGAGTGCACAGAGGCCTAAGATAGAAGTTCGTAGCTGAGTGTGTGGACCCATGCAGCCATGTCAGCAGGGTAGTTAGAGTCTGTACTGGAAATCTGGACTATTAATAAAGAGGACTATTTTGCAACTATCTGTGTATGCGTTATTTTACTTTTGTTATGAATGTTGTGATTACATTATATTGAATACTGGAGTATGAAGTAATGCTATATTGATGTGTGAATCTACGTATTTTACTTTTTCATATGAACGCAAGTAGGAATATCTATTTATGTGAATATAACCGTAATGCATGTTAAAGTAACCAATACTTAAGTGAATCTAGGTAGATACAGAAGTAAGAGTAATTAGAAGGGCACGTAAGTGCTTGATTTATCTATTTAGGGCCCGCGAAGGATGACCGAAGACTTTTGTGAAGGCCTTGAGGACGAATAAGAGAAGTACTTTGATAAGCCCTAAAGGGTTTATCGATCTGCACGAATGAAGGTTAGGGAAAATAACCGACATCACAACCATCTGAGGGTGGAGAAACTTGGTTCTTGCATCCCGCCATACTGCTTCGGGTGAGACTTCAGTTCGTGCTCCATTGATTGATGCTAAAAGGGACAATAGTGTAGGGATTTGGTTGGATGCTTAATGTTGAACCTGGGCTAGAGCCCATCGAGCCAAAAAATGGTTCTGTTGCTGGGACCAGAATCTGCATAACAAGATGTGTGATGTAACATCATTGGAATCCAATTAAGAAGGAGATTGAAGAATAGTTGGATAAAAAGATCCACGAACTGCAAGAAAACACGAATTCACGATTGATGAAAGAATAATGGTTGGACATATATTTGTACATAGAAATACATAAATATTCTTCTGTTCCTTCCCAGTTGAATTATATGAGTGGATTTCAAAGTTAGGAAATGGCCAAGGGAGGTGGAGGCTTGACGATTTGATTGTGTGGACCCCGGGGTCAGTGCAGAAATTGGAAGCCTCTGAAGATAAGATCATGCACATGGTCGATCATTGGCTCAATCGTATCATAGGAGGGTTTGTGACAGGGTTTGTGGTCGATACTTCGGTCAGTTACAGCGAAGAAGAGTGCCACTTATTCAAGGGCCCGTGAGGTAAATATTTGAAATCATTAAATACTTAGAATAAGATTCTCTTGCATGAAAAGTAGGTTATGTAGTTACCTTGATGTTTGGGGCTACCTGAAGTGGAAGGAATTTGAAGGATGGAGGAAGAAAAGTCCTTGATATAGCCCACTGATTGAGCCTCCTCTAAGTGATGACGAAGGAGCATCATAGGCTTCTCCATTGAGCACTATTCAGTTGATAAGATAGGGATTCCCACGAATACCTAGTCCACCTCCATCCTCACCTCATCCATCCACACCGCCTCCATCGTCACCTCCATCACTTAACCCCTCACCCACACTGCCACCACCTCCATTGCCGCTCAACATGGAAAACTCTGTAAAGCTACCTGTGTTCAGGGGTGTAGGAAATGAAGATACATACCAGTTTTGGTTCATTGCAAAGGCTATGTGGGAAGCTGAGGGTATCACGAATGATAAAATGAAGAAAGAAATGTTGGTTAGTGATTTGTAGGACCACGCACTAACTTGGTACATTAAAATTGTACTGATAAAAAGACGTCTGCGTTGGCCAATATCCAGACTGCGTTGAATAAGGAATTTAGTAGACCTAAGTCTACGACACAATTAGTTGTGGGATTCAAGGAGACCATGATGAAGCCTAAAGAGACACCCTGGGATTTGGATCAAATATTAAAGTGTACGATCGATGAAGCCAACATGAATCTTACAAATGGGGGGCACGATGATGTGCGCTCGCTCCTACCTCACCTAAGGTTTGCGCTATCACAACAAAATATCGAGAACTAGGCGGAGGCTCTGGAAATCATGATGAGATTGCATGAGACACTAATGTAGGATGCTAATCAGGAGGTTCAATAGATTCACGCACAGTTGCAAAACATTTGCCTTGAAATGCATAGTCTAAAGAAAGATAGAACAACTTGGCTAGAGGTGTGCGACGATGTGTGGTTCCTAAAGTGAAAAATCCAGGGGCATGACAAAGATCATTGTCCTATTTTCGCAGATTATGTTGCATCAGGGGGGACCATTCCCTCTAAGGCTAGAAGCTATAGCAGGGCCATGTACAGGGCCCACACTATGGTGTGCTATCTATTAGGTAGCAGGGAAACATGCAATAGACAATTTCCATTTGCTACAAAAATTCATACAAGCACCACAATAGCTCTTCTGCAACTTTTGTCAATCTGTAGTTCATGATGAGTGCAATTGCTGAAGTTACAAATTAGTGATGGACAGGAGACCCACATAAAAAGTGCTGGCAGAAATGTGACCTCCTAACCAAGGCGCTAGAGGAGCACGAGATGAGTATCAAGGGCGCGACTGAGGCCGAGGTGGAGGAGGACCTGGTAGAGGTCGAGGGTAGATTATTTGTTACAATTGTGGAGGAACAAGACACTACGCATGAGATTGCATGAATCTGACACGACTTTCATGTCGCTATTGTACTCAGTTTGACCATGCGATGAGGATTTCCCTATATTGTTAGCTAAGATATGTGAGAAGGGGGTGCAGCCTCAGAAACTGACTCAAAACCTGCAGAGGATGAGGGCTGAGCCTCGCAAGGAAGTCCCCAAGGTAAATATTATGTTGCGGAGTGGAGTGACGACTAGTGAGGATAAGGGGAAGCAGCTCGAAGAAGGCAAGTGGGTCCGTAAAGCACCAGAAAAGGAGACCAGGTTTGATCTAGAACGTGCAAAAGAAACATTTATGGAAGAAAAAAAAAGTTTCAGTGAGGCCTCTACCTCAAGGAGTCAAGCAAAACCAGTTGAAGAAATGGACCCATCCATGATTACCACGTTCTTGGAGACTTGCATGAAACTTCTCCATGATAGTAAGGCTATGAAAGGACTGTAGGAGCTGATTAATAGTTGTGCTAGCAAGGAAATCGCTACTGATGGAGCATGCGTAGTTAGGAAGCTTGGTAGGCATAAGTCACGAACTAGACCTGAGATGATACTCACCGCGCAAATAGGAGAATACGAAATGGACCAATTTATCTTGGAGCTAGGGTCTAACGTGAATGTTTTGCTGAAATAGACATGGGAGAGAATGGGGAGACCTGCACTACAGTTGTCTCCGATTCAGTTAAGGATGGATAATCATCATAAAATCATCCCAATGGGGATGTTGCAAGGGGTAACAATTGATACCAAAGGTGCAAGTGCACTAGCGGATTTTGAAGTGATAGAGATTGTGGATGGCAACAATCCCTACCTCATGCTCCTTGGGATCAATTGGGCCATTGACATGAATGGGGTAATCAACCTGAAGAAGAAAAAGATGATATCTGAGAAGAAATCGCTCCATGTAGTGGTGCCACTGAAACCTGCAGAAGGACTGCACTATACTGAACCGGTCTATGATTATGAAAGTGATGACGATTTGGACCAAATTTACAAGATAACGGTGCGAGATCAGAATTGGGTGAATCTAACAAAAGACAGACGTATTACATGGGACCATGAGAGCTCCTACACATTAAATTAAGAAGAAGAACAAGAGCACTAGCAGAATCGATTGCATGAAGTATCTACGCTATGCTGTAATATGATGACAAAGTCGTTACATTGTGTATCATCATAGGTAAGAAATTTTCCTTACTATGATTGGTTAAATGATGTTGATAAATTTTTGGATGCATTTGAAAGGGCAGTACTAGAGAAGCATCACTTCCAGGCATTAGGCTGGGCATTGTACACTATGCCTGCAAGATGGTGGAGTATGCACAAAGATAGTTTTGATTATTGGTGTGAATATAGGAGGATGATGAGGGTACACTTTGGTCATCCGAAGGTGTGATTCATAGAAAAATATGATGGGAGAAGTGATCTGCACAACCATTTGCCCAAATGGACTAAAGTGTACAGAGAAAAGCCTCAACTAGAATGGGTCCATCTATTTCATCATACCTTTGATATTATACCAATGAATTGGTACTTGGAGATAGAACTCTGCCATGGAACCAATAATGGGATATTTTGCACCAGGGATTTTTGATGACGTTTAGTTTTGAGGATGGATTTGAATCTATCGACAAAGTGTTGCAGGAGGTTAAGACAACAATTTTCAGGATACCAGAGGATCCTCTAGATTTGATTCAACCTGATTGGACCACCCAGCTGAGCCATGTGCTGGAGTGCTACAATATCATAGTGGAAGAAGAAGATAAATACCTGAGGAAGATTGATATTCTAGAGATAGAAGGACACCGCAAAGTTGAAGGACCATAGCTAGAGAACCCAGACATAACTGAGCCACTCAAAACAAAGTAGGTGAACATTGGCATGGAGGTAGAGCCAAAGTTTGCAAAGATTGGGGACTACTGGGATGGCGTGACAGTAGATAAGGTCGCTGAACTACTCCGTGAATTTCAGGATCTATTTCCCATAAAGTTTTTAGATCTTAAAGGGATAATAGGGGACCTATGTGTCATGAAGATCACCCAAAAACCATACATGAAACATGTGAAGAAAAGACCTTACTGCCTCAATTTGAAGTATAAAGAAAGGGTCCACTTACAGTTAGATAAGATGCTCACAATAGGTATTATTGAACTGGTGGAAGAATCTGATTGGGTAAGCCCAATAGTGGTTCAGGAAAAGAAGGAGAAGGAAGAAATAATGATATGTGTAGATCTTAGGAAGTTGAATGATGCTTGCGTGCATGATCCCCTCCCAACTCCATTCATGGATGAGGTCCTCGATAATGTTGATGGCCAGCAAGCATATTCGTTCACTGATCGGTACTATAGGTACCATCAGATCAAGATCGCGCCAGAGGATAGAAGTAAGATGACCTTCATGACTGAATGGGGATGCTTCTAGTATATGGTGATGCCTTTTGGGATGAAGAATGTGCCACCGATCATTTTGTGCATAGTCATCGCGATGTTCAAGGATTTCATTCATAAATTTTTGGAAGTATACTTTAACAATTGGACAATGTTTGGACTAGTGAAGCGCCATGTAGCAAGTCTACGCTTGATGATAGATACATGCCGGAAGTACCAGATCACGCTCAATGCGAAGAAATGTTTTTTTTGTGTCCCTTTTGGGATGTTTTTGGGCCATGTGGTATGCAGACAAGGCTTGATGGTAGGCCCTACGATGATCACAGTCACAATCAATTTGGAGGCGCCAAGGAGTGTGAAACAGTTGCATGCAACGTTGGGGAATACGAGATACTATAGGAAATTCATCAAGAGCTATGCCCATATCACCACATTGATGGAAACATAGTTAAAGAAGGAGGTTACGTTCCGTTGGAATGAGGAATGCTAGAAGAGCTTGGATGTGCTAAAGGAGAAAATGGTCAGTGCGCCGATCCTAGTCTTCCTGGATTGGAAGAAGGAATTTCATGTGCATGGGATGCATCATGTATTGCGTTTGGAGTAGTACTAACACAGGTCAGTGAAGGGGACTTGGATCACCCTATAGCGTTCATAAGTAGGAAGCTGTCCAAAGCTGAGAAAACTTATTCCAAGACAGAGTGTGAAGGACTAGCTATGGTGTACGCGCTCCAGAATTTCAGGCATTATTTGTTGGGTGCACATTTTGATATGTATACAGACCATTCGGCATTAAAATACCTGGTCAACAAGCCTCTGTTGGGGGAGGATATATGCAGGTGGTTGTTGTTGTTCCAGGAGTATGATTTTGAAGTTATTATGAAACAAGGATGTTTGAATGTTGGACCGGATCATCTGTTGCGCATTGAAACAAGAGAGGAACCTACAAATCTGGAGGAAGGACTACCCGAGATGTAGCTCTTTGTAGTACATGTCAAGGAAAACCTCTTTGAATATATATTATACACTTCCTGACAACAAGTATGGCTCCAGAAGGATATACAAGCCAACAGAAGAAGGAAATGGTGGTGCATGGAAGAATTTTTTGTCATTGTAGGGCACTTGTACAAAATGGGATCAGATGAAATATTGTGACATTATGTGCCAGAGTTTGAATGAAACAACATCCTCACTGAGGCTCATGGTAGAGCCACAAGAGCTCATTATGTAGGAAAAGAAACAACCCGGAAGATTTTATAGGTTGGGTTATGGTGGCTGACCTTGAATAAGGATTCAAAAGCATATTGTAGGGTGTGTGACGCATAGCAAAGGACAGGTAGACTCTGATGCAGGGATGAGCTACCATTGAATCCACGGATATCACTACAACCCTTCAAGAAGTGGGTGATTGACTTTGTAGGACCAATTCAACCTCCAAGGAAGAAGACAAGTGCACAATATATCATCACCGCAACTAAGTACTTAACCAAATGGGCAAAGGTGCAACCTGTGAAGGACTGTACAAGCGTGACAACATCAAAATTCACCTTTGAGTGCGTGCTGACAAGGTTTGGTTTTCCAAAAATGTTAATGAGCAAGTGCGGTACACACTTTCTTAATGAGACGATTAGCACAATGAAAGAGGAATTTTAGGTCTACCATCAAAAGAGCATGCCATATCATCTGCAGGCTAATGGGACGGTGGAAGCATTTAATAAAATATTTGAGAGTGCACTCACAAAGGTTTCTAATCCTGAAATAAGCAACTAGGATGTTCACATGCCTATGGTGCTATGGGCTTATAGAACGACTTTCAAGAAGTTGACTAGACAAACGTCGTTCAGACTGGTTTATGGCATGGAAGCTATGATGTCGATGGAGTACATTGTACATAGTCTACACATAGCAGCGTTCATAGGAATGGTAAATCACGGAGCCCTGGAGGAGAGGCTCACGCAGCTAATAGAGCTTGAAGAAGATATATTTCTACCTGGATTCCATCAACAAGTTTGAAGGGAGCACGAAAAGGCATGGCACAATCGGCACATCAAACTATGCAGCTTCAAGGTAAATGATTTAGTTCTATTATATAACAGAAAGTTTGATAAATTTCCAAGAAAATTTCAAATGCATTGGCTAGGGCCATATGTCATTAAGGAGATTACTGATGGTGGAGCAGTTCAATTGGTAAAGTTGAATGGAGAACCATTCCCAGGGAGAGTGAATGGTAGGTTATTGAAGCCATACACTAGTGACCTAGCTAGATGACTACATGGTGGAAGCACAGTCTTAGCCATGTCTTAGCACTCCAAGCAGCTGAAAGGAGGCGTGAGACTATAAATTAGATTTCCCATTTTGGGGAGCTACACGATTGGGGAACTATGCAAAATGGAGGAATGTCATAGTGTCAATAGAAATGTGTAGAAGTTGCAGTATCTAAGTGTTAACACCCAGGTTGTTCCCTATGACTCCTTAGGGAATACGGCCGGGGTAACCACTAACCAATCTTTGGATTACAGCTTCTAGCCCAGCTGTAATCAGAGAGGGCTCTCTCTTTCAGGTTTGTCACTATTTTAATGAAGTTTTAGGCTAGTTATGAAGTGAATTTTTGTTTGTTTTTATGTTTGGTTGGGAGGATGCTTCTGATAGCTTTTAGAGTCTGTCTACAGGTGAAACTAATCCACTGGGCAATAGGGTCTGTAGCTGTTGTGTTGTTGAGATCTTGAATTAAGTGTTGTTGGTGTTACAGGGCCTGTGTGTATTTCATAAAACAAAATGTGAGTTATGATAGTGAATGGAAAACAACTAGCAAAGAGAATTTAAGGTTTCTTTACTAAGTTGGATAGTGTGAAAGAGGTCTATTACTTAGGAGCAATTACTTGAATTCCTAAAACAACAGAGCACTGTGATGATATAGTACTAAAGGTAGCACTGAAGAATTACTCTTTAAATACTTTATCTGAAGAAAACATATAAAAACAGCTAGGATTGAACTCAGGGTAATCAAAGATTAAATCCTGGGACTATTCTTTTTCCTGGCTATTCAGAGATTGAATATATGTGGGAAACATGAAAGATACAGGAAAGTATAACAAACATAATTGTAACAGAGAGGAATGAGGAAACTTATTGAGCCATGAAATACACAGGAATCCTGCAATTTTGAGCCACACACCATCAGGAGATCAAGGGACACAATGCTTGAAGAAATCCCATTATCCTTTGTATTAGCTGTCTAAGAGTTTACAATATGAGAATAACAGAAGAGATATCAGGCGATTTCTTACATCCAGAGTCCAACCCCTCTAAACAAACGTGAGGGGGAATATATAGATGTTTCATACAGAAATATCTCAGGTATTGAGTCATATGAGAGGAAAATATCTCTTACACTCGTACATGGAGAGTAGATGAGAAGTAATTACAAATATAAATGACTCTTAAAAGCCTTTAACTCCTGTCAGGATAAATTTTTGACCTTTGGGCACTACAGAGTCAGCTGTGCGGCTTTATCATAAATGTAGAATGAAGTGCTCTGCCACTGTTACTTTTTGTGTCTTCTTGGCCCTGCCACCTGTGCTTGTTGATGCTGCTGCTGCAGTCGAGTACCTGTGCTAAGTTGGCTCAGCGTCTTCATACTTGCTGTTATGGCTTTTGCCTATCTGTATGTGTAATATAAACCTTTTACCGAAAAAGATTTAATCCTCTCAACTTTGGTTCAAAAGTAACTTTATTAAATCTTGCCATGTATCTGGAGGAGGAAGCTGATGCTTCAAAATTGACCCTAAGGTCTCATCAGCCTCTGTGTACTTGTAGAAATGGGGGGGATCATCAAACAGATGTGATACTTCATTTCTAATAAAAAACAAATTATCTAATTTTTCAAAAAGAATTTGCCCTGTTACTGGGCCTGCTGAAGATGTTCCTGGTGTCTCAGCAATCTGAATTGCTGCAAAAGTGCTTACCCTCTTGATATATTTTTCATGAGAGAGTAACTTCCCTGATTCTAGCAAGCTGGGGAGCCCTTTGTCCTGCAGGGCCGAGAACCTATTCTGAAACTTGTTTATATCTGCTTGCATATCCTAGATTCTCCTGTCTAGGGTTTGGATTAAATTTTTCATTGTTGTGGCTCTTTTGATCAGAGAAATGGTTTCAGTCCTATTACCAATTCCCATTTTTACCAGCTGGGAACTTGTCCTATAGTTGAGAACTTCAATCATCCTGGGGGCAAGGTCTGCCATGTTGCCTAGGGAGTTTCTTGCTCTGTGTAGTTCTTTTCTTGCCCTGCCAATGAGTCCCACTTGCTCTTATATGGCATCAATGTACTCCCATTGGTTAGTTATTGATTGTCCAATGGCAGTCCAAATTACTTGTTTGAGCTCTGCTGTAACCTTCTCAAAATTGAGCTCTTTTTCTAGCTCTGCAATTGTTTTCTTCAGAGCTTTTACTTCTCTCTCCCTCTCAGCCATATTTTGCTTAGACTTATCATATTTTTCATTTATCGTTGCTAAGCTTTCCTTGGCTTGACTGAGTTCTGACATCTGAGATTCTAGCACCTTAATTTCTTGCCTTAGTTTCTGCATGTCCAGGCTCTCGGCCTGCTCTGTTGTTGGTGTGTAGTGGCTGGTACTGTGGTGCTTGGAACATCCTGCTGTGCCTGTTGTTTTGGAGGGGTAGTATCTTGAGGGGTCTCCTCAAGGTCTATTGATTCTGTGGGTGGCTTGGAAGATTGCCCTGCCTCCCTCCTTTGTAATGCTGCTTCTAAGGTGGTCTCAGTGTCTTGCAGCTTTTCTTGTGTTTCTATCAGTTCTTTGTATAATGTCATTAATAATGCAGTTGCATCCTTTTCTTGCCTCTGCTGGGCGACTTCATCTGTTTGTGGATGTAGAGTTGGGGGGATCTTCATTTTCTTTTTAATTGCAGCTATATCTGCATCCCTTAGTTTAAGGACCTGCTGTATTGCCTTAACGTCATTGGGATCATGCCCAAACTCTATGATTATTTCCTCCAATGCCTTGATTCTATTGTCTTTAGCTTGAGAGGATGCCCTCTCCAACTCAAGCTGTGCCGCAATGTTGTTTAAACTATTTTGCAGCCTGTAATTTATCAAGGTCTTATCTGCCAGAGTGGCATAGACCATCTCACCCGTCTGCTTGTGGAGCTCGATCTGGTCCATGGGGTGGATGTCTTTTGAAAGGACTTCTAAATTTGTCCTTATATAATCTGTAGCTGTTTGAGGTTGCTGCACTGTAGGGGCAAAATGGCTCATAGTCATTTTGCCTTCTTGCACATCAAAGGCAGCCATTAGCCTTTGTTGGTTTGTAGGAGCCATATTTAATAAATGATTATAGAGCCGAATCTTTATTGGCTCACTCATCCTTTTGGCCTCTTTAAATTGCTCCTTTATGGCTGCAGCTGTATTCTGCTATTGTCCTAAGGAGCTGACCTCTCCTAGTGCTGCTTTATCCTGCTCCTGATGCAAGGAGCTGGCAGAAGTCTCCAGGCTTTGTAATTCCTCCTCTGAGAAAGGGTTGAGCCTTTGCCTCTTGTCTGATGCTTCTGTGAGGGGGGTCTCCCTCTCTCTCTTTCTGCTGGTGTCCTCCCTC
>APFE030603869.1:25377-52722 GCA_000404065.3 Pinus taeda
CTGAACCCCTCTCTTCTGGATAAGTGCAAGAATTGCTCATGTGATCTTTTTCAGAGATATATGTGGCATAGTCATTAGCAGATGGGGGCCCTTAACCAGGGGTGAACAATGTCATCAATGACTAGCACAGTTTCCCTCTATGAATTCATTGATTTAATACCCCAGTACTGAGCTTATCATGTAGGCCAGGTCCAGTCCAAGTTGATTTAGGTATCCATCAAAGATGGGAGGATGCAACACTGTATCCGACTTGTTAATAAACAGTTGATTCAATTTCAGGATCTCTGCCTCTGTGAGTATCTTAGCCCCTTGATTGATTAAGTCCAGCAGGGATAAAGGAACTAGTTTTCTTTGGGCTTTGAATCGAACCATATCCCTGATGGCCTGAGGGGTGGTGTAAAATACAACTTTGCCTTGAGGATTCATTACAGCCCTCTGTATTGGATCATAACAACTAGCACACAAGTAGATGAGGTCAGGGAATTGTGTGACTTGGGGCATTTTAAAAGTTGGGAGGGAGGACTCCCAAATGCCTAGGATGTCTGTTCCATCTCTGTGCCTAGCCCTGAGCTCATTTAGCAGGTGAATGTGAAATGTACATCTGGATCGGCAGTCTTCCGAGATTTGGTAATCTAGGTCTGCCAAATCTTGCCAGTCTAGCTCTCTCTGAGGAGCATTCAAGGGAGTAACATTAAGGACTGCAGGGGTATCCATGTCTGATTCAAGTATTGCTTGAGATGCCGGGTCTGCTAACTGAAACAGTGGAATTGAGAGGGATCGAAGCTAACAGGGTTGGCGCACAGTCAAATATAATGGTGCTGAGCTTTTTGAGAAGGCCTTTATGCAGAGTGGCAGACCTCCTTGGACAATTTTGGGAACAATGCAGTGAGTTCACGATTGCGCGAACAGGGCAGGGTTTTGACAGTATTTGAAGTTAAAGGAGGTTTCTGCCACAGCAATTCAACCTTAAACGGTTCGACAGAGGTATGATATAGTTGGTTTACCGGTCGAATTTCAATCTAATGCCTGTTTACGGTGGATTTTACCAGAAATCATGAAAAAACCAGCTTGAGAGAAGACGAAGTGTCAAATACCTGTTTAAACAATGGCTTGGGATGAAGCAGCAGCTGGGTTAGCGCTCTGGACTCTTTGAAAATGGTCGTAGGCTGGCTGGTAGAATGGTCGTCGTGGAATGCATGCAGACAGCGGAGCGGTGCTTTTCCCAGAAAAATGACAAAACTGCGAAAAAACCATAAAAATATGGCTTTTTACTTTATTGGCGCGCTTTTTTGGATGACGTCAGCATGGGGGACTAGGTTGGATGACGTCAGCAGGACGTCATCGGGTGATGTGGCGGCCAAAGACCGGTCCACGGGGGCGATGAGGTGGCGGCCAGGTGGGCGAATGAGGGACGAGGTGGGCGGACGTAGTGATGACGTGCGTGACAGCAGGACGGAGACGTGGGCAGGACAGGTGTCACCATATCAGGACCCCTCCTGCACGGCAAGGAATCTGTCAGAGGGGGCTCCGATGGAATTTGGATGCAACATCTATCCCCGCGTGACATAGGCGTCTCACAGATATCGGAAGGTATCTGTCGGACGTCGGGGGTCTTCCAATATGGATGTGAGCCGTTGATCTGCGGGCGCGCGATCTGACGGTTGTTGGGTGACGGAGCTGCACGGGTGATAACTTCTGTTCTTGTTAACTGTCAGACGTCAGGTTTTCCCGAAATCGCTGCCAGCCGTAGATCTGGGAAGGCCACCATCGGACGGTCATCGGGAGGACTAGTTGCACGGGCTGTAGCAGTGAGTGGGCGGGTCTTAAACAATTATATTTTTCGGCAAGCGCGACGGCGGGACCCTCCATGTGACAAATGATTTTCAATGGTTTTTTTATAGTTTTATTTGCAAAGTATAATTCGGTCCGCCAACATTAGAAAATGGTGCGATTTGCGGAGTTTATGCGAAGTTTGTGTGCAAAATTTTATGAAGGCAGAACTATAGGAAAAAGGGTTCCCATGAATTTATACAGCAAAAACCGAAAAACTGGCTCCCGACCTTGGGATAAGGCAGGATAAATACATTTTCATAATGTTTCCGCCCTTGGATGGTTTTAGGGGATTAAAAGGTGCTCTTCAAGGGTTCCTTTTAGGCAAAAATGGAGCAATTGGGTAGGAAAATGGATTGAGATGGAGAAAAGGATGGAACATGGGTTCTTGACCTTAACCAGGTGTTAATTCAATTCCCAGGGAGTGAAGATTATGGCTATAGTGCCAAGGAGGGGATATTTATACACTGTGGGGTTTATACACCATGGTGTTATAATAATAGGGACAATGGAGTATAGGGAGCTAAATAGTAGAGTTAGTTGTTAATATGGAGGGAACATATGGATGAGGGCTAGTACAAACAAGTTTTCTTGAAAATAACTTGGAGTCAAGAGTAGATGAAAATGAAAAGAGTTTTGCACAAGAAATGTGGCTTTTAAAGGCCATAAGCACCATCACAAAACTTTGAGTTTGTCCTATGAACCAATTTATGAAGGGGTGTTAGTAATGAGTAATATACAAATGGGAAAGGAAGTTAGTCATGCTCCACTATATTGTTTATTTGGACATTGCTTAGCAACTTTGGTTTTTGAAGAAACATCACTTCTGCAACCCCATCTACCTACCCAACTAGTTCACCTAACATTTTTTATTCCTTCTTGGAGGGTGCACTTGGACTTGCAAACCCTTTGTATGCCCTTTTCTTTTTCATTGGCTTTTTGCTTTCATCTCCTATCTAATGCTACCCTTATTCCTTCCAAGGCCCCAGATTAAGCAGTTGGGAACCTTAGTTTCTCTACCTAGCTACTGATCTGCCAAGATTAAACAGTTTGGACAGATTTCTTTCTCTATTTTACAACATAAATTGAAAACATGGCATGATCCAGTTTAGACTGTTGGGTCATCCATAAAACTTTTGTGAATATGCAGGCCTATATACACCTTCTCTTTTCTTGTAAATATGGAACCTTTGTGGCAGCAAAAATGGAGCATATTTGGCACTTATATTTGCCAATCATGAAATATGAAACCTATTGGTATAGGTATCCAACAGAGGTGAGGTGGATGGATGATTTGTTCTGGGAATCCCTTGAGTGATTAGATGAATAGTGCTTCATGGCTTAGTCTGCCCTGCCCCTTTTTCATCGCTTGAAGGAGGTCTAATCAATGGACTATACTCTAGTCTAGATCCTTCACCATTTCTAAATAATCTTCCACTCCGCATAGCTCCAAACATCAAGGTAATGACATCATCTGCTTTTCACATAACAAAATTTGAATCCAAGTATTCAATGATCTTAAGTACTTACCTCGCAATACCTTGGAGAATATTCACTCCACTTTGCTATAGTTGATTGAGTTATCAACTGCAAATTTTGTAGCATATCCTCCTAGAATTCGATCGAGCCAATGATTGACAACCTGCACGATATTGTTTTCAGAGGCTTCTAATATTTGCACTAATTATGGAGTCCACACTATAGGACTATCAAGCTTCCACCTTCCTTGGTTGTCTGTTTATTTAGCTAACCACTCATACAGTTCAATGGGAAAGGTGTAAAAGAAGATCTCGTGTATCTCTATATATAGGTACCTGTTCAACCACTCTTCCTTTGACAGGCACAAATTCCTATTTTCTTGTGCCGTGAACTCGTGAATCTTGCGATCCAACCACTTTTAAATTTCTTTCTTGGTCGGATTCCAATGATGTGACATCACATATCTATTTCAAGCAGATCCCGGTCATGAAAATAGAACCATTTGTTGGCTTAGGGGTCCTGACCCAGGTTCAGATTTGGCTGTACCAACCAAAAAAACCCTACACTACTGGCCCTTTCGGAAACAACCTGTGTAGCACAGGCTGTAGTCTCATCCAAATCAGTATGGGGGGATGCAAGAACCAAGTTTCTTCATCCAGAGACTAGTGTGTTGTCTTCCAATACCTTAGATTTGTCTCCACGCAGATCAATAGACTTCTAGGGCTCATCATTGAGACTCTTTTATAATGGCCTTCAGACATTTGTGAAGGTCCATGATTAGTCCTTGCAGACTTTTGTCATTCGACCTACCTACTTACGTGCATCAGAAATAAATCCTAAATTGGTGTTTGCGCAGATCTACTTAAGTCATCAACAAACATAAGATAAATCACCAAAGTCTTCGTGAAAGTGTTTAAACATTCATTGTGTACATTATTGAGACCAATTCAAGATAATCACATAGCATTCAATTAATATTTCATGAAACACGTTATTTATCAACAATGTATAACAGAAACATATATGAACAAAATTACTTAAGGATTTTTGGGAAAATTGTATTTATTGATCTCAATTCATAGATTACAAACTCAAACTGCTCTATGCACACAACTGTAGGGGTCCATGCACTCAGCTGCGGACTCTACCTAGGCCTCCACGCACTCAGCTGTTGAGCCTTTCTTAGCCTATCTAAGCGCGGGAAGTGGAGCCTTCCTGCCTTAGATTCTTCCCAAGACTCTTCATGCTTCTTACTTTTTACCTTCCCCTACTACCTTAGAATCTATAAGACACACCTATTTATAGTCTTTTTCATACAATTCCATGGTCCGTGGACCATGGGTGAATATCAAAAACCAACTCAAAACTTATCCAAAACAAGAGGCTAAACCCCCTTTGACTCTTATTCATCTACGCGCTCCACATCCACAAACCACGGAGACTTTACATATTTTAAAAAATTGTTCCAAAATCTGGGTTATCTAACCCCAAAATAACCCAGGGGACCCCATCCCAACAACATGTTGTACATCCCTGAGAAAATCCCTTTAGCCCATTTTCCTCCTTGGTTGTTAATGTCCTTTGCAACTAGGCCCGCTATCCTCCCTAGCTACTGACTTATGTTCACTTTGGTAGCCCTATGATAGTCCTTTATTGCAACATTCAAAAATCATTGTTTTGAGGTTATCCTTTGTCTTAGAAACCTATAACCACCTAATATAGCAAACTCAAACACTTCTATCCCTCCTAAAACTACCCATCCCATTCATGTTAGCTACTTTATCCTACAACCACATTTGGACTGCTTCCTGGTTACTTAGTAGCCCTCCTGGCGTGCCTAGATCACCCCTTTTTCCCTGTTGTACCTTCAACCAACTTCCAATAGTCTTGAACCACCTCAAGTTAGCACCTTGAACCTATTTTTGTAGTCCTCGTTCTGCTGATTGAAACCATCAACCTTATTTTTCAACAACGATAGGCCCTACAACTATAGACTTGCCTATGAACATACGGTTTTCCTAATGTTGTGGCCCTTACTCTAACAAAATTATCCTACCTTAGCCTTGCTCCACAAACTTAGCCTTCCATGACCCTCTTTTCCTAGCTGACTATGGATTCTTGTTGATCTCTCCGTACAAGTGACGTCCCTTCTCACTTGTGATTTTATACTAGTCCAAGCAGTATGAAACCCAAAAAGTCATGTCATTCAACCTTCTTAGTTGACTTGAGGCTACATGATTTAAAATTAAATTATATTTATTAAATTCATTTTATTAGGTTTTAATCTGACTCCTTTGGGTCTAAAACCCCAAATTCAAAACCCCAAATCCCATAATGGATTTTTCACCTAGAAATACCTTTTGAACTACCAAATTTCAACAAGACCATGCCAGAGGTTGGAGGCATTATCATACTCCACATAGAGCAATGCCATGCCTATGGAAGGAATAACTCATAATGGCAGAGATGCATTTATACAAAGGAAAAGAGGCTAGGAGTTAAAAGACAATTATGGAAAATACCATTGTAAGAGGAAACTCTTGATTTGAATGAGTTTTCCATTAGAGTGCAATCACATTTATACAGCTTAAGTGAATCTTTAGTTCATTACTTGAGAGTTGGTTCATCTTTTATTCCTAATTATTTACATGAACAAAAATCTCCAAAGATTATCTACAACATAGGCCATAGGTCAAGTCTTTCTAGCAAAGACCCAGAACTTGAACTAGAGAAACTAGTTCTCGCCATGGGCTTGAGGATGAGATTGCATGAGAAAGTAACCATAAAACAATGGTTCCTAAGCATAAACTTGGCTTATTATGTGCTAGGAAAATCATGAAAATGTAAGTATACAACCACAAAAGAATGGAACTTGCTAGAGCACTCATAAACTAAACACAACATTAGATAAGGAGGTTTAAACTTGCTTATGGGAAGGGAAGATTGGTGGCATGCATCTTCTCAAAGAAAAACAATAGAATCTATTGTAACTTGAACCCACGTAGGATCTTGGCAGTGATTTTCCATTCAACTTGATTCGACATCATTTCACATTTTCACTTAAGCATTTGAAATGGAGGCATATATGAATGGTTAGTTCAAACTTAAAAGTTGCATATCCTTCTAGTTTTCTAAACATGAGGATGGGATATCAAGTGGATGTATTTTTTAGGTTTTTGTAATGGAATTCTAGCTGGTTCAATATTTGGGAGTCATGATATGATTCAAATTTGACACATACACTTGCATTGTGCTACACATTCCTGTTCACTGACATTTTCAACTTTTGTAAATGGAGATCTAGATGATGCTTTTTAAATTTTCTTGTTGGAATTGGTTTATACCTTCCATTAGATATGTAGGAATAGTTGCACATTTTATACTTTAGGAAAGATTGTTTTTATGGGTTGCAATATGATTACAATAGCTTGACTAGATAAGTTTTTTGCATTGTTTAATTTATTAAAAGAAAAGACAATATGGTCATAATGGTTCAAGATATGTAGTTACCCTTTGCTATTATACACCCTTATATCTTTAAGAATATATTATTTCATACAAGTTATGATAAGCTTTGTTCGCCTTTGGCCGAAATCAACAATGCTTTGTTGCACGTTTGGTAGCATTTCCATTTTTTGGTAATTTCAATTGGATATTTTTATTTGGCTTTCTATACTCTTCGTTTCTCCTTTAATGAGGCTAGAAGGTTAACAGATTCCTACATTTTATTGACTTGCAAAAGGAAAATATTTATAATACTCGAGGTGTGGTTCTTTGGTAGATTTAGTTTTCTGATTCAACTATTGAAACTAAAATGTGTTTCCTCTTTGGTCTATCTCACTATATATTTTCTCTAAATTCTTGGTCTTTTTCAATGTGAGGGAAAATATTTTCGATACCTCCCCTTTCATTTTCTATGTTTGTCCTTAATAAAAATGATTGATTTTACTATTTAGAGTCTTTCTTCAAGTGTAACATAGTGAAATTCCCTATTTGTTAGAATCTCTACACTTATTTAATGAATATTTACCTAGATTTAAACTAGCATAAATTCGGTGTGGTTATATCCATTCACTAGTTTGAGTTGGGAATAAATATAGCAAGATTAATACCAATCCCATTGACGCCTACTTCTTGATAGCAATGTAGACATGCACAAGATAACTTAAACCAAATAGGAGTGGAGGATAAAGTTATATAGGTATGTTGAACTTGAGAATCTTGTTTTCATACATGTTAGCACAAAATTATAGACTTGGACTTTAGATTTTAGTGCAACAATAAAGACCAAAGGATACATATATTTTTCAACGCCGCAAAGGATCTAAAGGGCCATCAATAGTACATCAAATACATCCTGGAAATATTTACTAACAAGTTCATGACAAAATAGTTGAACTTTACATGGGAGTGCACAATACTCCAACATGCAAGAAAAACGTCACGTTTGACATGAGGGTTTTGCAAGGTTTCTTGGCTCTATGCACATATTCCCCAATTGTAAGATGGGGCACTAACATGACCAAATATTGTTTTTGTTTTTCCCTTGACACAACTAGCCATTGGCACAAAATTTGTGCCAATTTTTAAATAGTTTTCTTTCGTTCAATATTAGATTGTTTGAACTTGTCCACAAATTTGATGGATCACCCATGTATTTTAACTTATTATACAAAAAAATTGGTTTCTTTTTATTATGTTTCTTAGCATTAGTGTTATGTTTTAGTACAATGTTCAATTATATTTTAGCAATAAAGGAAATTCACTCATATTGATGTGTTTAGATTGCTTATCTCTTTTTTGTGCTTCCACACTTTTTCAATCAGTGCTTTCTCTTGAGCTCTACTTTATGCAATCTTATAGTTATTTGTGATTTTTTTGTCATTTTGGTGCAATGTGCAATTAACAGTAGAGACTTTGTCTTATTTTTCTTCTCATTTGTCAAATCACTAATCCTTGCATCATTTGTTTCTTTTCATAAACTAGGGGGGGAATTTTATAATTTTCCCATAAACTGTGGATGTTAATGACTACAATTAATGATAATGATATCTTATTCTATCTTGTTAATCAAATATTTAATCTTTGAAAATCATTGAAGTGTTCTTTGTAGTTAGTTGGAGGACTAATCATCACTTTCCCTTTTAGTTGACCATTTCTTTGGATTTCAAAGAAGGCATATCTTATTACACCAAGTTTGTTATATTCTATATCTATTCTAAATATAACCCATTCATATTTAAACTTAAATCAACATATAGAGACTCAATATTGTTTATTAAAGTTTTGTGCACACATTTCACATAGAAATGTTGCAACTCCAATGAAGACTGCAATGCCAATAAATCTGCATGTTTGATCTCAAGTCATTGAATTCTTGATCTAATGACTTGACTCAATCATTTATTTCTTTATGAATCTCATTATTAACTATTCTTATGCTATTTGGATGGAGAAAAAAAAGGAACAACCTATGTGTGTGGTAATGAAAAATGTGGTGCTCCAAGTTTTCTTGGTTCATGAGCTATAAATGTTAAAACATCAAGAAATCTAACAATGTGTCTCATATTCGTAGCACATTCCTTTATCCAAATATAGCTACCCATGATGAGAGAAGTATTATATGATCACTATTGTGTCTTTGGTGTACTAAGTTGTTCCAAGCTTTTAGGTTCACTTATGGTTTCTCCCAAGTCAAGGATTGTTTTCAAGTTTTTAACACGAAGTAAACAATTTTGTTGAACTAGATATGTTATCTAAAATTATGTTTGCATCTTTTCAATTATGTGCATAGTGGCACTTTGCAACTCCTTTAGAAGATGATACTTCTCAAGTACCTCTTTAGTTTAGAAGTCCCTTTTCTCTAGATTATTTTTCTTTGTTATGTTTGTAGAGTGTTATCATTGTAGTTTTCCTTTTTCTGTGTTGTTTATTTTTCACGTGCTCTATCCACATCCACATATATTATTTATTATACAATGTGTTATACTATATTTAATTTTTAGGTTGTCTAGTCTAAGACTTCAAGTTTGATGTTTCCTTTTCTTGAAATATATTTTGTTTGATTGGGTTAATTGTGTCCTTCTATTTGGATTATTTTTAATTGTTGGATATCTCTTTTCAAGAACTAATAGGATTTGAAATTCATGTGTTTTTCCCCTTTCTTGTTTTGCAAACTATCATGCTATTATTGTTTTGTTTTGTTATGCTTATCTAGGTGCATTTCTAGTTGAAATCATCATCACATTCTTGGTATAGGGTCCTAAAATCCATTAATGTATGTCATAGGTTTGCTTAGGTGATATTTCCACTTTATCTTTTACAATGAATCTTCTCTTTTGTTGGTAATGGTTTTCCTCTAATTGCCCCTTTCCATGTATCTCTATGTCTTATTGGTCATACTTGTTCTTATCCTTACTTACGAGGATACCTCAATATTTTCTAGTCAATATTCCTCTTTTAAATATTTTTCATCCTTTGAAGTATGCATAAACAATTTTCTTATTTTATTTACCTTGATCATTGGTGATTCATGCTGATGATTATGTTACACTTATTTACCTTTTTTCTTTGTTGATTTGATGGGGGTTCCATTTTTGGATTTTGGTCTCTCTCTTCTTGTATCTATCAAAATGTAAACTTCTAATCCTTCCTTGTATTGAGTTCTCTAGTGAGACTACAATGTATTCATATATTATTGTTCCTCTTTAATCAACCTAAATTGTAAGAGTTCTATTGTCTTATTTGGGGGAATCTTCAAGGATGCACATATGCAATTCATATCGATTTTAAATGTGACAACTTCATCATATTTTTCAACTAAGTAGTAGGGAGCATAAACCTTGTTTTAAGAAGTTAAAATCATCACAAAATAACACTATTGATTGTTAATATATTACTTTTCAACTAAGTAGTATGGAGTACATACCTTGTTTTAAGAAGTTACTATCATTGTAGTATAGCACTATGAAAATATTGATTGTTAATAACTTATTGACATTGCCTATCACTTGAAAAATTTTGGATAAAAAATATTGGTGAAGAAAATAAAGTTCCTATCATAACATTATATTCCCTATTGTTTAGTGGTTTTTAGTAAACAATATCAAATAACAACAAAACCCAGTTGAAGTGGAAATCCTTAATGTCACATTATGCTTCAAAATAATATGCAATAAAGGTTATTTTGAAGAAATTGATCCCAATTCTCTTATGTGCAACATTTAACAACATTAATTACTTTGATCGAGCATTCAACTTCATGACATATTCTTGATTTGCATGCTAACAATTCTATGACAATTTTTTCTTCTGAAATATATATAAGGTGAATAATTGTGCTTCGATTATACTTGTGCCATCCTAAACATAATATATATGCCTTTGTTTGCAATGTTCTTCCTTAGAATGGCCTCTACAACTTATTCCTTTTATTTGACAACCTTGAGACCTTTTTCATCATTTCTTCATTGACAAGGATGTCATGATTGAGTCACAAGTGCCCTCCATGAAATTTTCTAAGCAGGAAATAAACACATTTGACAATAGCAATACTTCTACCAAAATATTGAATTCCAAGGACTTTCATTATCCTTCATTTAGACATTTGTCAAAATTTGCGTGGGCATTTTGTTAGAAATACTTAGGGGAGGGGGTGAATCAACATTTATTTACAACTGTTAAATTATGCCAGTTAAGATCACTAGTTAAACCATAACACAATATGTACAATATCTACACATAAAATAAAATGAATGAATTTCACTTTAGAATTTGATTGAATTGCTTGTAAATAAATAATACACTTTCACTCTCGAAAATGCCTATTTAACAAAACATAACATGTTATGCTTTTTTTTAATACATAGGAAAATGAATTGGATTTGACATTAGAAGTTGATTGATTTATTGTCAATTTCCGCTCATCTTCTAAATCCTCCTTATCTTCACTCTGTAAAAATATGATAAAAGAACATAAGCCAAATAAAATAAAAAAGTTTTATTTGTTAAAGATGTAATTAAAAAACATATAGGTAAAAAAGTTTTTAATACCTTATGATTCTTCCAAAATACCCTTGTCATCATCAGTGTTCTATGTTCAACATCATATATATGCCTTATGCTTAAATATTAACATGTGTGTCATTCAATGATTAACTACCATTAAAATGTAGTATTTTGGATTCAATTACATTCTAATTTTCACTTTAAAATGTAAGATAATACCGAACACAATTTACATGCTCAAACCTACTACATCTAAGACTTTATGTTTTCTATTATACTCCTTAATTAGGCTCATTTTTTCATCAAATTTTAATGCAACATAAACTATAATATAGTAAGTAGTGATTAGAATTATAAATGTAACTATGCATTTATTAAATACATATGTTTAAATACTATATAATAATCATATTGTGTGTAATTGCAACTCACCTTGGGATTTATGATGTTGTTCTCATATATTATTATCTTTACCTTTTCTTCTAGGACCTCGTATGTTTCCCTCTATCTAGTGTCATCATCTAATATTCCCTCTTTGTTGGAAGCCATTACAATAGATACACTATTAATATGTCTATTACGCAATAACTTCCCCATACCTTTTACATCTTTGTCCCATGAAAAAGGAAAAAATGATAGGGGAACCTACTATTTTTGGCCCTTGACTCTCAATAAACTAGTCTTTCAAGCTAATGATAATGGCTTGGAAGAAATTTCATTTTGAATGAATCTGAAACACTCCTTAAATATTCTATCAAGTATTCCAATTACTTTTTGATCTTCGATCTAACCCTCATTAAGGAAATTCAACATATTACAAGTTAAAAACTTTATTAAATTGTGATATATCACACTTCTAGAAATCTTCTTTCTATGCAACATTGTGCAATCAAAATATATTTTAGTATGATATAGTGAAACACTTGGAAAACTTGGCTACTTGCAATACAAAACACCTAGAAAAATTTGGTGAGATTTGGTCTTTTGTGTTGAGAAATCCATTTAAGGCAACATTAGGGAAAATTCTTCTTGATTTCTCTCACTTAAAATTTGCCAGTGATATTATATTATTCTTCTATTTATTATATTAGTGTTCTTATCATCAAATAAATGTCAAAAACATGAAGATAATAATGAACACTAGATGTAGGCACTCAACCAACGCAAAACCCCTCTCTAGGGGAAAACCTAGAAGTTCTTATTCCCTTCTTTAGAATCAAGAAAAATGAGATAACCTAACCTTTTGACCAAAACATAGACTACATCCATTCCATCAAGACAACCTCCCATGTAGTCAAGCTAGATTCTTCACAATTCAACAATGATTATCCAAAATCTTAGTCTCGACTTGCAACAGAATGAATATGTAGAAACCCTAGCTTACACATGTGGTAGAATTTCAACTCTCAAAAGTCTCTTCCTTTTTCACTGAGATTATTTCTTCTTCTTGTCATGATAAATACTTCTTATTATGCTAATTCACACCTCCTTATCTCCTTAAAGTTGTAGATAAAATGTGTGTGTGTCCTTCTCAATAGGTCGAGTACATGGGTATATATAGTAGTTTGAGTCTCCTTTATGAGGCTTACATGTAGAGTGGGTAGGCCAACTTGATGGATGAGGTTGTTTTTACAGTTTTGACTCTTTTATTTCTCAATATGCAATGGCCAATAAGGTTTATAAAATGATGACATGGAATAGGACTCATGGCATTAACCCTAGAGCACATAATGGGTGGTTTTGACCTAGAAACAAAATGAATAAGTATGAAACCCATGCTCATAAATAATTTTATTTTAATAATAAACTTTCTTTTTGACAATTAAATTATATTATGACTCAAGTAAAATTATGAAAACTGATGCTAGTTATATTTATCAACATTTGCAACCTAAAAACTTCTCTTTTTTATGGCATATAAAAAATTTCATAGTTTTCTATATGTGTGATATGTCACAACTTTGAAAGGTTTCTAAGTTATGACCCATCACTCAAGAAAGTGTTTTACTTGTGACATGTCGTGGTTTAGAAATTTTACACCAACAACATAGTGCATATCAAAATTTTCATTCATGCGACACATCATTACAATTTTTTTTTTCTATTGTGTGATGTCACAAATATCCAAAATTTGAAACAATGCAACATTCTCACTTTATCACATCAAGTAAAAACTCTTGGAGGAAAAATAAACCACATGATTGAATTTTTTTCATAGACGTGCCAATAAAACATTCATCACACAAAATAAGGTTTCCAAGCGCACTATGCAAACCATAAATAACCCTTTATGAAAGCATAAAAGGTTGACAATAAAGTCAACCTTATTTTATAAAATATTCTTTGAACCAAGTTTCATTTTCATTCCATTTTGTATGAAAACCTCATGGGCATCACCATCAATGAAGCAACCAAAGAGTGTGAATATTTTTTGTGTTCAGCAAATTCAAGAAGCTTAAACCGCTGATTTCCATGCAACCACTTGTCACCATTAAGGTAAGAACCAAATTTCATGATTGAATTTCATTGTTCTCCCATATCCAATTTATATATTGACCATTAGGAGCTCCTTTTCTTGTTCCATTTCCATTTGGTCCCTCAAAGATATATTATTAATAATTAAGAGAATTAGGAAAAAATAAATGATACACTCATCATTTTAGACACAAACAAGTTAGGGCCCTAAGGAAACATACGATACCCTCTTTCTCTTCACCAACCTACCCCATGAATTGTATCTAATTAAAGGTCGAATTCCTCCTCTATGTGACTAAAAGTAGTATTGACGATGCTGGAAATTTGTCAACCAAGGGGATATCCCCTATATGAAGTCCGAACTAGACCTCACACCGTTTGGTATAGGAGTCCCATCTAGTATAAATTCTCGGTTTCCATACACTTAGAGATTTGTCTTGGCTCTAGTTATCAGCATGGGAGAGTGATGCAATGGTATCTTCGAACAACAAGGTAAGTGTGCAACACAATTGTGTCAAGGTTATCTTACTGCAAAAGGTGGGAGAAAAGTGAGCCTCTAAGTGAGAGGTAATAGTACCACCTAGGAAGAGACACATGCGAACCAGGATGGTCTGTCCAGCATCCAATGGAATAGTCCACATCAGATGTGGTAGTCATTAAAACAAAGGTACAAGGAAAGATAACCAAGCTACAAGGAAAGATACATCCACCATCCAACAAAATAATCCACAACATATGTGACAATATTTATAACTAATGAGCGAGAAAGGTCTGTCTAGTATCCTGCGGAGTATTCCACAAGGATGAGACAACGGATAACCAATAGATCACATTCCCAAAAAGGTAAGCACTAAAACAACTGAAATAGGTCAACTATCTTAGTACATGTGAAACAAACATGAATTACAAATGCTCAAAGAATATTCTTACAAACATCCACAAGTCATGTGTGGAAACATGCTAGGCTGAATAGGCTTCAGTATTAAGAAAAAGTTCCAAGAAACATATTTACATCCTACATCACTAGCCCCAGTAGTGGGGCATTTGAGCCACTCCTCGCTCCTTGAATAACTGATTGAAATTCTCTATGCTTTGT
Source organism: Pinus taeda (assembly GCA_000404065.3). Lineage (NCBI taxonomy): Eukaryota > Viridiplantae > Streptophyta > Pinopsida > Pinales > Pinaceae > Pinus > Pinus taeda. Next base: position 40,265 of record APFE030603869.1, read on the forward strand.
GGGAGGAGCCAAGGTGAAAACTCATTTGCTTATACAAGGAGGGGCTATATGAAACCAAGGGTGATGCTTGACCCTTGTGACTCTTCAACTACCCTCATGAACGTTAACCTTCCTATGATTTTTCAACTGCCATGGCTTGTCATATTCATGTGTGTCCATTGGACTTCCACTTTACATTACATTCGATTTTACAATGGAGATGTCTCATAGTAGTGATGTGGCCTTTGACAACTCATGACACTAATTGGCATGACATTGCTGACATGGACTCACTTACTGAGGTGGAAATTCCAAGTTGTTGTTGTTGTTGAGTGATAGATGTGTTCTTGGATGCACTTTCTCTTCTCCTCCACATAGCTTGATGTTGCAGAGTATTCAATTAGCTTTAGTTGCATGCATGTGTTCCCTTTAGTTGTACTTGATAAGCATATATGTCCATCCAGTTGTAAGTGAGTCTTCTAACATGTCTGATGCTTCTTCTCCTTCTTCATCATCTCATCATGATCTAAAAGTGTACCTATTTCTATAATTCACTCATGACGGGACAACATCAAATCCTAAAAATTCCTAGTCTAAGATGATGCACTATTATCCATGGACGAGCCTGGGACAGGTGACAAGCTGGGAAATAGATCCCAGTAACTATGCATTGCATAGTTCTAGTTAATAGGGAGGGAAACTGGTCACTGAGACTATGCAGAGTGCAACTTAGGCTTGGTTGAGGAACTTTTGAGCATAGTCTTCACTACCGGGAAAAAAATGCACAAAGGCCACTGGGAGGCAGGTTTGCACAGTTTTCATAGGCAAGGTAGGATGAGGTAAGAGAGGGGCCTGGAGCACAGATCTACACAATTTTGAGATCAATGAGTCCCGATTGAGGGAGGACATTGGGGACACTTCTGTGTAGTTTTGGGAGGCAAGGCAAGTTAGGTTCTCTGCACATTGTAGGGTTCCATCATGCAAGGGAGGAAACTTGATGATTGATCTTGAAAAATGTGTAGTTCGGGTGAGGATAGGAGAAGCTAATGCGCAATTATTGGATGAAAGCAGTCTTCTCAGCTCTAGAATTACACATTACAACTATCTTAGGGGAGAGTGACTACACGGTACACAATTATAGGAAGTAGGGTTGCATAACTAAGGGCTGAGACTACACATTTGGTTGTTTATTTGGGGTCCGATGAAAGTGAGTTTCCCGGTTGGGAGGGTTTTTGGAAAAATGGCTGTGTGTGAGAGGCAGGTGAACTTGTGAGGAACTTGAAATTGTGATCACACACTTAGAATACTTTGATGATACAACAACACAGAACATCGAAACACCAAGACAAAGAATTACCCTCTGCGAGACTTTCCTAAAACAAAGAGAGACAAGTGCAACAATTGAGATAAACTTTTGGACGACCATGACAACACTTGTGCGATAATGCTTAAAAATTTGTGTATAAGTGCGATATGTTTTTACATGGCTAGGAAAATGTGTATACACAAAGACCAACCTTCGAGGTCACCAGAAAGGTTTGTAAACATGACATGACAACCAAACATGCAAAAATATGACATTTGATCCAACAAGTGAAAGGGAGCAAGACACTTAGAGGAACACATGGAATGACTTTCAATGCTTGCAACCATGCATATCATTGAAGACATAATGATATAACAATGATAAGAATCCCTTCATGCTACCATAAGAGGTGTATTTAAAAAATATGTGTTTTGTTTTCCATACCTACCCTCCAAAGGGTTATGCATCAGATGGAGTCTTCATGCGGTCCTAATCTTCTATCAAACCCTAGGTTCATTGGTCTCCTTATCTTTCCTCCTCAACTCCTTGAGAGTCATTTATCATGTCATCCTTCTTGGTGGCCACTAAGAGGAAAAATTGTGCAATTTAAGCAGGCAGTGACTATTGCGGGATAAGGCCCAGGGAGGACACATCTTCGCAGTTTCAGGATGCAAGGCAGACTAGGCAACTGAGATGCCTAAGGGACAAAACTGCGCAGTTTCCGGAGACAATGGGTTTCGGATGAGGGAAGGAAATTGGAGGAAGCCACTGCTTAGTTTTGGATGCCAAGGGAGGCTGGGCTTTCTGCACATTGCGCAGCTTGAGCAGGGAAGGGAAAAAACTTGAGCGTTGCAGATGCGAAGTGAAGTTTAGGAAAGTTGGACGAGGCTAGGTTGTTAGGGAAACTTCGGAAATTGGTTAAGCGTGGGATGAGTGTAACCGATGTGAAAAATGATAGAACTTGACTACTATAAAACACTTGAATAGTTAGTGATGCAACATAGACCATCCATAACATATAAAAACATACTTCACTTTATGCAACAACCTTTGTGAAAGCTTACAACAAGTATGGCTCCGATGATAGACTTTGGGAGGATAAAGGCGGCACTTGTGCAAGAGTGCATGAAATACGTGTGAGGCATGTCTATGTGATGAGAACAACCCATTCTCAAAAATATTTCCCCTTGAAGCAAAACAACTTCTCTTTTTATGACAAGCGATAATCCCCATGCCTAAAGATGATATACTATATAAAGATAAAAGCGTGAATGATTCTTAAGATTTAAGAAGGGAGCTTGAAATCATGAGCTTAATAATAAGTGACTAAGGAACGATCGATCATAGGATCCATAGTAGGCACCAAAATTTGAGTGCAGGCCAAAATTTTGGAGGGCGTTGTGACCGCTACAACACTTGGTGACACACTGGTTGAATACTGACTTTTATGTCTTGGTTCATTTTAGTACAGGGCCTTTTTCCTTCAAGGAGTATTGATCAATTGTGCAGATTACTTCGGGGTCTCTACTTACCCCATGGGCAAACATGGTCCCCTTTATACCTTCTTAGTTGAAAAAACATAAGATCTATCCAGATCACAGTATTTCAAATTGGGAAGGGTAGTTTAGCTTGCAAGCTTAAGATTTTTAGAGTATAGCTTTTCATATTTGGTGTTGAAAGAATTGATTGTACTGGATTTTCCACTGATATTAGAAGATTGAGAATCACTCAAGAATGGAAACTTATTGTTTTGATGATGACAATTTCGAAACAAAGTGGAAAAATTGGCAGTGTCCTTACCTTTCCACTCCTTTACCTGCGAAATGTGATTGCATTGTGCTTGATCACAATTTGAGCCACAACTTGAGAATCAAGAGAATGTGAAAAACTAGCTGGTGAAGTAGATTGATAAAGCGGTTCATGGTCCAAGGAGTCATGGCCTATAGATGATAGATGATGGAAAAGATCTAGATCAGATTCGAGACTTGAGTTATGAACGGTGAAATCATCTTGCGAATGGAGGAGTGAGTCTTCATCATAGGATTCGTGAGCCATTCTAGAATTTCCTCCATTGAAGCGGAAGAAAAATTAGAAGTCGGACTCAAGATTTGTTTCACATATTTCCCAGTTTCATGATCACCTCAAGGAGGCATCCACATTGGGAACTCTAAAAGGAGGAGGACAAGGAACAAAAGGGGTAGTAGGCTCCTCCTCTACAATTTGAGGTGCCTCTTGATTCAAAAGAGTTGGGGAAGCAAAAAATCAGGAGTTTTAGGTTCACCATATGAAGAGGCAAGAACCAAGAATTCAAACTCTTGTTTCAAGAAATCCTAGTTCAAATCTTCTTCCAAAATTTCACAGCAAAGGTGAAGGAATAGATCAGAAAAATTCTCAATTGATTCATTAGGCTTCTTTCTTAAGTGATTGGTTCTTCCACAAACATATTGGTAGTTATACTTACCGAAGGCTTGATAGAGCTCCCTGAGGAACTGACAAAGGGAATGGACGGAAGTAGGTAGCAAGGTATGGCACCACCAATTAGCATGACCTTCAAGGGTGAGGAAGAAAAGCATGAAAGAAAACTCTTCATTATCGATTTTGTAAGGTTCACAAAATTGAAGAAATTCATAAGTGTGCCTGGTTATGTATGTTTCGTCCTCACCATCAAACGTTAACTAGGACAAGTAATCGAGAAGCTCATCGGGGGGTGAAAATTGATAAAGGGAAAAATTAGAGAAACACCCCGGGAGTACACTTTGTGTATGATCCATTTTAGATAAGAGATTTAAACCATATGCAATTAACTCATCTTGTCATCTGGCCATCCTTCTACCGCCATTTTGTTGATGGTGCTGGAAATTTCTCACCAATGGGTTCTCCCCGATATGAAATCCCAACTAGACCTCACACCGTTTAGTGCAGAAGTCCCATCCGATATAAAGACATGGTTTCCGTATACTTAGATATCTTCCTTGGCTCTAGCTTCCAGCACCGGAGAGTGATGCAATGGTATCTTCGAACAAAAAGGTAAGTGTGCCTACTGAGTGTGAAACCCAACTGTTTCAAGGTTCTCTTACTGCAAAAGGGGGGATAAAATTGATCCTCTAATTGAGAGGTAATAATACCACCCAGGAAGAGACACACGTAAACCAGGAAGGTTTGTTCCGCATCTAGTGGAGTAGTCCACAATGGATGCAACAATCATTAAAACCAAAGTACAGGGAAAGATCCATCCACCATTCAATGAATATTCCACAACGGATGTGATGGTTGTTATAACCAATAAGCGAGAAAGTTGTGTTTAGTATCCTGTGGAGTATTCCACAAGGATGAGACAACAATGATATCCAATAAAACACATTCCCAAGAAGGTAAGCACTAAAACAACCGAAATAGTTCAACTATATTAGTACATGTGAAACACACATGAATTACAAATGCTCAAAGAATAGTCTTACAAACATCCACAAGTCATGCATGGAAATGTGTTGGCCTAAACATGCTTATGTATTAAGAAAAAGTTCCAAGACATGTACTTACATCATAAATCACTAGCCCCAGTAGTAGGACATTGGATCCACTCCTCGCTCCTCAAAGAACTTACTAAAACTCTCTATGATTTGTGGGAGGAGCCAAGGTGAAAATTCCTTTGCTCATACAATGAGGGGATATATATAACCAAGGGTGATTCTTGGCCCTTGTGACTCTTTCACTACCCTCATGACTATTAAAATTCCTATGAATTTTCAACTGACATGACTCTTCATATTCATGTGTGTCCATTGGACTTCCACTTTACATTACATTCAATTTACAATGGACATGGTTCATAGTAGTGAGTTGGCCTTTGACAACTCATGACACAACTTGACATAACACTGCTAACACGGACTAGCTTGTTGAGGTGGCAACTGCAAGCTGTTGTTGCTGCTGAGTGATAGATGTGTTATTCGATGCACTTTCTGTTCTCCTCCACATAGCTAGATGGTGTAGGGTCTTCAATGATCTTTGGTCTTGGGAGGTAGTTTCATGCACGTTTTTCCTTTTCTTGTACTTGATAAGCTTCATTGTCATTCAAACTGTAAGTGAGTCTTCTAGCATGTCCACTCCTTCATCTCCTTCTTCATCACCTCATCATGATCTAATATTGTACTTGTGCCTACAACTCACTCATGACGGGATGACATCAAATCCAAAAACTCCCTTGTCTAAGATGAAGCACTTTTATCAAAGGACTGAGCCTGTGACAGGTGATAGGATGGGAAAGTCGTTCCAGTAATTGTGCATTGCACAGTTCCAGTTGATAGGGAGGGAGACTGGTCACTAAGACTGTGCAGAGCGCAACTCATGCTTGGCTGAGGAACTCCTAATCTCAATCTTCACTATCAGGAAAAATTGCACAAATGCCACTAGAAGAAAGGATTGTGCAGTTGAGACCATCAGTGGCTATTGCAAGGTGGGACCCTGGGAGACAAGTCTGCAAATTTTTTAGAGGCAAGGTAGGACTAGGTAGCAAAGGGGCTTGAAGGAGAGATTTGTGCAGTTTTGAGATCAGTGAGTCTCGACTGAGGGAGGACACTTAGGGACACTTCTGCATAATTTTGGGAGGAAAGGACGGTCATGTTCTCTGCGCATTATGGGGTTCCAACAAGAAAGGGAGGAACCTTGATGACTAATCTTGTGAAATGCATAGTTCAAGGTGGGATAGGAGAAGCTACTGCGCAATTATGGGATGAAGACAGTTTGCTCAACTCTGGAATTGTGTAATGCAATTATCCTAGGGGAGAGTTACTTGCACTGCACAGTTCTAGGAATTAGGGTTGCATCACTGAGGGTTGAGGCTGCGTAGTGCGTAGATTAGTTGCGATCCGGTGAAAGTGAGTTTCCCAGTCAGGAGGATTTTCATAAAATGGTTGTGTGGGAGGTAGGTGAACTTTTGAGGAACTTGAAATTGTGATCACACACTTAGCATACTTTGATGAAACAACAACATAGAGCATCGAAACAACAAGACAAAGAATTACCCTCTTTGGGACTGTCCTAAGACAAAGAATGACAAGTGTGACACTTGAGATATGCTTTACAATGACCATGACTACACTTGTGTGATAGTGCTTAAAGCTGTGTATAAGTGTGACAAATGTTTACATGGCTAGGAAAACTTGTATACACAAAGCCCAACCTTTGAGGTCACTAGAAAGGTTCACAAAAATGACATGACAACCAAACATGTGAAAAGACGACATTTGATCCAACAAGCGAAAAAGGAGCAAGACACTTAGAGGAAACACATGGAATGACTTTCAGTGCTTGCAACTATGCATGTTATTGAATGCATATTTATATGACAATGATAAGTTTTCCTTATGATTCGAATGGAAAATGGCATGAACCCATGGTATTGTAAGTGGCATCCACCCATGGTATTGTAAGTGACATCCACCCATGGTATTTTCCCATGATATTGTGACATCTGCCCATGGTATTCATTCACCCATGGAATTTACCCGTGGTATTGTAACCGAAAAATACTATAAGTAACAAGTCACATTTTTTAAAAGGACAGTTTGTTCGCCACAATGTAGCTTTTACAATTATTCTTTGTTTTAATAAAAAATTTCTTTATGGTTTTGTTCATTGGACATTCTCCTCTTTTTCTTCTGGCATTTCAACTTTTCAATTCTTGGGGGCCTCTCCCCCAAAATCCATTTCAACCTTTTGGATCTTGTGGGCCTCCCTCCAAGATCTAGATCAATGGTATCAGACAAGTTATGATTCCATGAGAATGAGGGTTTGATGCATATTTTAGTTTCAAATTTTGCAGCAATATTCAAAAAACTTCAGGCATGTGCTACATCCTCCACAAAGCATTTTCTTGGGCCAAGCGGGAATAATTTTCCTTTTCTCATTTTTTTGCAAGAAATTTCTTGGGGGGGGAGATTGTAGATCATATCTAAATTTTTTGGTGAAACTTTTCAAAAAAAAAAAAAACAGATATGGATTTATTGCGAAAAAAATACCAAATTCAAAAAAAAATCGGTCGAATCGAAGTCCGGATTGTTGGAATATGTAGAATTTTGTAGAATTTTTCTACAAATCAGCTAGCTCTGATACCATGTAGAACTTTTTCTACAAATCAGCTAGCTCCAATACCATGTAGAAATTTTCCACCTGTAGATCACCTGGTAATGCAATGTACTAAGGCCAAACACTTGATCTACTTCTACAAACAATTTAGCGGAAGCTTAATTGAACATGAGCAACATCAATAAGAACACATATAACTGATAAGAAAGAATCAATCACACATAACACAAAAGAATTTACCCGAGGAAAGCCTCATCCTAAAACCCCGTCTCTGTATGATCATACAAGTGGAAATATGTCCGGATTACACAAAGCCTTAGCTTGGAAGCTATCCAGCTCTCAGTAGAATCCCTCTGCTGCTCATAGGTAGTCAAAGGCTTCTCACAATCCTTCTCCTATGCCCTCCAAGCCTCCTATTTCTATGCACAATTTTCTTGGGTCCTCCAGTTGCAACTTGTGTGATTCTCACCTCACACACAACACTGACCTCTGAAATAACTGCATAAACCTGAAGGAGATAAATCCTCATCATGGATGAGCTTCCTTTATAGGAAAAATATTCATCCAACTGATAGTGCACTATCCTTTCTCTGATCTCAACTGGGTCTCTGATAGAACTGACATGCATCAGTTATCCATGAGTGAATACATAGCTATCTGAAAATAATAGTTATCACATGCCTGCAAGCATCAACAAATTAATCTCTCATTAATTTAACAACTTGTTAAATTAATCTAGCTGAACTTGACTAAGTTAAACTAAGACAACTGATCTTCTCAATATAGAACTCATCTTAAATTCCTCAATCAGTGGAGCAAATCAAGGACACATTCCCCAATTAGTAGAGAAATAATTGCATGTTCTTACAAAGACTTCAAGTTTGCTTTTCCTTAACTAATTAACTCATGGAGAATTAATTAATTAATATTCCAAACTACTGGTAAGACCAAATTCGAATTTAATTCCTATAGATAGACCAGAGACTGCTATAAATAGGAAGGGACCTAGAAATGCTATTTTTAGAAGATGCTATTTTTAGCAGTTTCACCTCTCACCCAAGGTGGCCAAAATGCTCATTGGCCAAACTGTTATTTTTAGCACTTCCTAAACTTAGCATTTCTTGTTGCACACTTTTCAACATAATATAATCCTAACGTCTACATTTATTTTTTAGCCTAAGTATCCTTGACTTAGCCACGTGCACTAAAAATCATGTTCACACTTGATTTTTGGTAAACTAACTTGGTGGACCAAATTTCCCTTGCTTTTTGCCTTTAAAGGCTTAATATTATGGAAATATTGGTCCCACCACTTTCCTAAACCATTTAGGCATCTAAATGCATGTTCACACCTAACCACACCTCATCCACTTGAGTTATTTGAGGATTGGCACCCCACATGAAGATCCCCCCTTAAATCAAGGGATTTGGTCCCCTGGACCATTTTAACATGTTTTAAAGTTGCCTTCCTTGGGAAATGCACCCCTTCTCATGCTTTCCTCATGGCTGATAGTTGGCATAGGTTGTCTTGAGTCATTGTTTCTATTTTAGGCCTCCCTTTAGCTTTTCTTAGCCTTTTCTAGTTTTTTACTAGTTTTTTCCTAGTTTTCTAGATTCGACAATTTCTATATAACCACCTCCCTTTGGGATTAGAGGTTTGGTTGCTCATGTATTACTCTTGTTCATTAATTTAATACATTGATCTTATGGAGCAAATTCTTTCTCTCCTCTCTCGAATATCAACAAATTACTTGTGTTTAATTTAACTAGAATTCTAGATCTATCAGAGTTTCTGCATGAATTCTACATGGTATCAGAGCTAGTTCAAATCTAGTGGATTGTACATGGTTTTATTTTCAGGTATAGATCATAAGGAGGCGCAACAAGCAGCAATGGATCATCTCTCTTAGCCCACAAAACTCGTTCTAAATCCTTTCAATTACTTCGAATGGAAGACAAAGATTACTTTGCTCCTCCAAAGCAAAGGGCTTTACAAGGTAACAATGGGAACAGAGACTGAACCGATTTCTGCAGCAAAGAAGATCAAGTATTTCAATAAATTAGATAAGCAATTGGGCTGATATGCCTATAAATTTCCAAATAACTCCTCTTTCATGTCAGTGGAGCCACTACTCCTGATGCGGTCTGGACCACATTGGAAGGACTATTCGGCAAGCAGGATGAAATGAGAGTGCATCAATTGGAGAATGAACTCATATCCCTCAATCTAGCTCATTTCAGCAACCTGCAAGAATAATTCACCAAGTTCAAATCCCTCCTCGTTGAACTTGATTCATGTGGAGTCAAGAAAGAGGAAGATCAACTCATCCTTTCGATTCTCTCGAAATTAGGCCCTAAATATTCTGTATTTGTATCGTCTTTTCAAGCATCTAAATTGAATCAGGAAAAATGGAAAATGCTTCCATTGAATGAATTCATTGAAGCAATGACTCAAGAGAAAGCTAAGTTAGTCCAAATGGGTGCCATCAAGCATTCAAAGAACCAAGAATTTACGACTATTGATGCTCCAAAGAGTAGTGGAAGAGACAAGCAAAAAGGGAAGGGTAAATTTAATGAATCGAAGAAGGAGAGACCCATACAATATTCAGAAAGCTCTTCTTTGCCTAAGGGTAAGAAGAGGAAGGAAAAAACACTTTGCAGCTACTGTTCCAAATATTTTCATCTCGAATAAAGTTGCATGAGGAAAAAAATCGATGAGATGGCTAAGCAACTGTAGCAGCATAGTCTCACCGTGCCTGATCCTGCAAAGAAGAAGGATAATAACAGAATGGGAGATGGGAGAGGGAGAGAAAGAGATGGTCATGCTTTAATGGCTATCACATCCACTCCATTAGCTTGGATCCTTGATTCAGGTGCATCTAACCATATGGCGGCATCAAAAGACGAATTTTCCTCCATCGAAGAAAGCACCAGATCCCCAATTTACTTGGGAGATGCCACACTCGAAAAGGTGTGTGGAGAAGGAATTGTATACCTTGAAGGGGGCTGCTTCACAAATGTGCTTCATGTTCCCTCGCTATCAGTAAATATTCTCTCGATATATCAGATCGCTCATTCCATCTCTGGAAGGAAGGTGGAGTTCACTTCGGACTCCACAGTGATTACCGACATTTCCATGGGCTCATAGCTTACACATGGAATTGCAGATCACGGTTCTCATTTGTATTTATTCTCCCACTTTGTTCCTAAATATATTAGCACTGTATTTTTGTCACAATATAATGATATTAGCAGGTTATGGCATGAAATATTTTGCCATCTAAACTATAATTACTTGCATTAACTCAGCAAGGAAAACATGGTAGAAGGATTGCGCGCTATTAAATTCACAAGCGGTGTATGTCAAGGATGTATTCTTGGCAAGCATCTGAAGCAAAATTTTGACAAAGGGAAGGCACAAAGCGCTTCTTCACCTCTTGGGCTGATTCATGGTGACATCACAAGCCTATTCCCACAACCTTCAATCAGTAAGGCTCGATATGTACTCACCTTCATAGATGATTTCTCTCGCTTTACTTGGGTATTTTTTCTGAAATTAAAATCAGAAGTATTTGAATGCCTAATAGAATTTAAAGCACTTGCTGAGAATGAGTTTGGGTGTATGGTTAAGATACTCCATACTGATAATGGGGGGAGTATGTCAAAAAATATGTGCAACAACTTTGTATTGATGCAGGTATACAACTACAACACACAATGCCATATACACCACAATAGAATGGTGTCGCGGAGAGGAAAAATCGGTTGTTAAAAGAGATGGCCAATTGCATGCTACAGTCCAAATCATTAGTTCCTAATATATGGGCTAAATCTATTAATTGTGCAGCATACATTCAGAACCAAATTCCTCACAAATCACTCAAAGGCACCACTCCATTTGAATGTTGGACTGGTAAGAAACCGAAATTGTTGATTTTCACATTTTTGGTTCATGAGAATGGGCTCACATTCCGACAGATAAGAGGACGGATTTGGAGCCTCAAAGTGTTGAATGCATCTTTGTTGGATATCCTGATAGTTTCAAGGGATATAAATTGTTGGACTGTCACACTGAAAATTTCCTTGTAACTCGAAGTGTGAAGTTTGAAGAAGAATCACTACATGATTTTTCAGCAGACCCTGCCGAGGAACCACTTGTTGCCACTGGTGAGGAGTTCGAAAATTATTTGAGCACTTCAGAGCAGCCATCAGAGAAGCCTCTTGGGTCTTATTTAAAGGATTAGGATTAGGTTATGGCTGCTCCAATTCAGCTACCAACTTGGGCAGAGAAAACCCTGCAAGATGCTGGTGAACTAGTCTGTGATCCTACAAATGCGAGAAGGACTATATCTCAGCTTTTTGGGGCTCCTCAAGCCCTGGTTGCCACCAAACCATTGCTTCCAATACATTGCTATATGACATTTGGTTCAGATCCATAGTCACACTCTAAGGCTGCTGGAAACCCGCTTTGGGAGGTTGCCATGGATGAAGAGTACTTTGCTCTCATGGAAAACAACACATGGGACTTGGTTCCACTTTCGAAAGGAAGAAAGCTTGTTCTATGCCAATGGATCTATTGAATAAATATTGTTGTAGATGGTGAGATCAAAATGTAAAAAGCTCGACTTGTTGCAAAAGGATTCTCACAGGCACGTGGCATAGACTACACAGAGACATTTGCACCTGTTGCAAAAATGGACTCCATTCAACTAGTTTTAGCCATTGCTGCTTCTTGTAGATGGGAAGTTCATCACATGGATGTGAAGAGTGCATTTATTTTCATATAATGAATCCAATGGAAAGTACATTGTATCGACAGATGGTTGGGAGTTTGTTGTATCTTACTCACACCCGACCTGATATATCTTTTGTAATAGGAGTTTGTTCCATATATATGCAGAAGCCCCATGAGCTTCACCTGAAAGCCACAAAGAGAATCCTTAGATATGTGAAAGGTACTTCCAGTTTTGGTATCTTCTATGTTGTAGATTGCCCACTTTCGCTGATTGGGTACACATACTCTGTTGGGTTGTGTTATATTCTTTCGATGACTATCCCACGTAGTTAACCGAGGGGTTAGAGGGGG
>APFE030603869.1:54544-90873 GCA_000404065.3 Pinus taeda
CTGGTATGCAAGTTAAAGAAGTCTTTGTATGGGTTAAAACAATCACCAAGGATGTGGTATCAGAAATTTGATACATTTATACGGGGACTTGGCTTCACCAGAAGCAAAGCAGATCACTGTATCTATTTTAAATTAATTGGTGACCATGTTATTTATCTGGTCTTGTATGTGGATGATATGTTGCTGGTTGGAAATGACAAAGAAATTATCTAGGATTTGAAGACCCAATTGTCCTCCAAATTCGACATGAAAGATCTTGGTGTCGTAAACTATATTTTGAGCATGGAAATTAAAAGAGATTAGGCAAAGAGGAAGCTCTGGTTAAACCAGAGGAAGTATGTCGAGACAATACTACAAAGTTTTAATATGCAGGATAGTAAACCGGTGAAGGTTCCTATTCCTGTAGCTGTGAGGTTATCTGCTGAACAATGTCCCAAGACATAAGAAGAGGAAGAGGACATGTCCCGTGTTCCATATGCAAGTGCAGTCGATAGCCTGATGTATGCAATGGTCTATACTAGACCAGATATTGCACATTTAGTGGGAGTATTGAGTAGGTTTATGTCAAAACCAGGGAAGGAGCACTGGACAACAGTGAAGCGGGTTTTCAAGTATTTGTGTGGCACTAGTGATTATGGTTTGTGCTACCAAGGAAGATCAGGATTGGACAAAATGTTGGATATTCGTGGCTTTGTTGATGCAGACTGGGCTGGATATTTGGATCAGAGAAGATCTACAAGTGGGTATGTGTTTAACTATTTGGAGGTGCAGTCAGTTGGATGAGTAAGAAACAATCTGTAGTGGCACTATCAACTACAAAGTTTGAATACATCGCAGCCACTCATGCAAGCAAGGAAGCAGTTTGGTTGTAGAGATTGTTTCAAGATGGGGTTAGTATAGAGAGCTATAAGGATAGATTGTGACAACTAAAGTGCAATTTTCTCGGCAAAGAACCCTACATATCATTCAAAGACAAAGCACGTTGATGTTCAGTATCACTTTGTGAGGGATATGATAGAAGACAAAAAGGTGTTGTTGGTAAAGGTGGACACTTTGAAGAATACTGCATATGCATTGACAAAATATGTGAGCTTTAAGAAGTTCTCCTGGTGTAGAGAGAAAATGGGCATTTCAAGGTTAGGAAAATGACTAAGCTCTCTTATGGCCCCTTCATTGTGCCGATTGTGCAGCTGGGGGGGGGCTTCACAAGGGGTTTGAGGCGTACTCGTAACCCCACTTTATGGGGTCCAAGGAAGCGCCCTGAAAAATTTTGGTTTTGGACCCTATGGGCAGACCCACCTATGGTTTTGTGCATGATTTTCGCACATGTTTTTGGACACGATGCTTTTCAGTCCATGGTATTGGATGTTTCAGCATATATAAATATGTATTATAACATTGAAAGGAACATAATGAAAAATCAAGGTGATAGTCCTGGTTTTGGGATCCAGGGAAAAATCTATGTGTATATGTGTTTTATGTGTTATGCTCTTGCATTTTTTTATTTTATGTGTTTTAGAATTCATATGCAAGTAATTTCTATACGGGGTTAAAACCTACATATTCTGATTGGACTAGAGATGGTACAGACCACAAGTCCACCTCTGGTTATGTTTTCAGCTTTGGTTCAGGGCCTTTTTGCTGGTCTAGCAAGAAGAAATCCATGATTTCTTTATCTATAGCCGAGGTAGAGTATAGAGGTGTAGTGAATGCGCTACTCAAGCTGTTTGGTTGCAGGGGCTTCTCTCCGAGTTTGGTATTCAGTATCCACTTCTGAATGTCATATTTTGTGACAATCAGGGGTCCATTCAGATATTGATTGATCAAGTTCAAAGGTAGAGGACCAAGCACATCGAGATTCACATGCATTACATCCGTGAGTTGATCTGTGACCAAGTCATATCATTGCAGTACTGCCCCAATGAGCAGCGAGTTACAGACATCTTCACCAAGTCTTTCACTGAAAAGAAATTTTCAGAACTAAGAGCTATGTTGGAGTGGTGGAGAAGCTATTAGGCCCTTCTGGCCACTTAGCCCTTTTTTCCTCTTTTTTGGGGGGGGGGGGGGGGCGGGGGGGGGGGGGGGGGGGTGGGTGTTCCCATGAGTTTTTCCTTCTTTCTTCATTTTATGAGGATCTTTTATTTATTGTACCTGAGTACCTAACATGGCATCTTGGCCAGGACTTAGTTTAAATAAGTGAGTTAAGATGAAGGGAGGGGGGGTGTTGGAATATAATCCTAGCATATACATTTATTTTTTAGCCTAAGTATCCTTGACTTAGACACATGCACAAAAAATCATGTTCACGCTTGGTTTTTGGTAAACTAGCTTGATGGACCAACTTTCCCTTGTTTTTTGCCTTACGCTTAATATTATGGAAATATTGGTCCAACCACTTTCCTAAACCATTTAGACTTCTAAGTGCATGTTCACACCTAACCACACCTCATCCACTTGATTTATTTGAGGATTGGGGCCCCACATGAAGATTCCCCCTTAAATCAAGGGATTTGGTCCCTCAAACCATTTTAGCATGTTTTAAAGTTTCCTTCCTTGGGAAATGCGCCCCTCCACATGCTTTCCTCATGGTTGATAGTTGGCATAGGTTGTCTTGAGTCATTGTTTATATTTTAGGCCCCCCTTTAGCTTTTCTTAGTCTTTTCTAGTTTTTTACTAGCTTTTTCCTAGTTTTTTAGATTCAGCAATTTCTATATAACCACCTCCCTTTGGGATTAGAGGTTTGGTTGCTCATGTATTACCATTGTTCATTGATTTTATGGAGCAATTTTTTTCTCTCCTCTCTTGAATATGAACAAATTATTTGTATCTAATTTAACTAGAATTCTAGATCTATCAGAGTTTCTGCAAGAATTCTACATGGATGAGGGAGATATCGTTGATTTAAAATAACTATGTTGCAGAAATGTTTCTAACGACAATTCATGGATGACAAATCTCCTATCTTTTTTTGAAATTTTGGTGCATAATTTCATAAAATTGATTATAGATCTAAGCTCCTCTCGAATAATCACTCAATTCAAAAAAAATTAGTCGAATTGGAGTTCAGATGTGGGAGATATCGTTGATTTAAAATCAGCTATTTTTCAGAACTTTTGTGATGACAGAAAATTTGTAGCACGAATCTGAGATTCTAGAATGTCTAGATAACTATTTCCAACACACGAGAAGATGAAAAATGGTCCTTTTGTTTCCGAAAACAAGTTATAATAAATATTATGAGTTATATTAACTGAGTTATGTCCATTTTAAATCTGGAGTAGCATTCAGAGTGGGTTCCCTTGGGAGTCGTGCCTTCCCACCCCGCTTTAGTAAGCACCTGCTTCACATTCATCAATTTCAGCATAGCAACATTCTACTTAGGTTCTTTAGAGACATGCCCTCCCACCCCAGACTATGTAGGCACCTACTACCTCGTCAACAACCAATATCACGGTTATGGGTCAATTGCACAAAACCCTTGCCATCGAAGTCCATTTGCTAGGTCACACACTGTTAGTATCACAGTCGATCATAAGAATTATAGGGTATCTCTATCCTCGGATCTTCATTTTTCATAGTTATAGGTCATCCACAAACCCACACTTTCGAAGTCCATTTGCTAGGCTGCACAATGTCAGTATCATAGTTCATCACAAGCATTACATGGTATCTCTATCCTCGAATCTTCGTTCATCATGGTTATGGGTCATCCACAAACCCACACTTCATCAAAGTCCATTTGCTAGGATTCACACTTTCAGTATCACAATTGGTCGCAAGCATTACAGGGTATCTCTATCCTCAGATCTTTGTTCATCATGGTTATGGGTTAACCACATAAAACCCTTCTCTTCAATGGCTCTTCATATTCAACAAAGGCTTTGCGGGAGGGAACTTCATGCAATGGGGACCCTTGCTTCTTAAGGGGGGAGGAATGATCCGAATGGAAAATGGCATCAACCCATGGTATTCATCCACCCATGTTATTCATCCATCCATGGAATTTACCCATAGTATTGTAAGTGGCATCCACCCATGGTATTGTAAGTGACATCCACCCATGGTATTCATTCACCCATGATATTTTCCCATGGTACTGTGATATCCACCCATGGTATTGTAAGTGACATCCACCCATGGTATTCATTCACCCATGGTATTTTCTCATGGTATTGTGACATCCACCCATGGTATTAATTCACCCATGGAATTTACCCGTGGTATTGTAACTGAAAAATACATAACAAGTCACATTTTGTAAAAGGACAGTTTGTCCACCACAATGTAGCTTTTACAATGATTCTTCGTTTTAATAAAAAAATTCTATGTGGTTTTGTTTATTGGGCATTCTCCTCTTTTTCTTCTAACATTTCAATTTTTCATATCTTGGGGGCCTCTCCCCCAAAATCCATTTCAATCTTTTAGATCTTGGGGGCCTCCCCCTAAGAACTGGATCACCTTCATGCTACACTAAGAGGTGTATTTCAAAAAGACATGCTTTGTTTTCCATACCTACCCTGTAAAGGGTTATGCATCAAATGGAGTCTTCATGTGGTATCGATCTTCTATCATACCTTGGGTTCCTTGGTCTTCTTATCTTTCCTCCTCAACTCCTTGAGAGTCATTTAGCATGTCATCCTTCCTTGTGGCCATTGAGAGGAAAAATTGTGTAGTTTAAGTAGGCAATGACTATTGCGGATTAAGGCCCTGGGAGGACACATCTGCGCAGTTTCAATATGCAAGGTGGACTGGGTAGCTGAGATGCCTAAGGGACAAAACTGCGCAGTTTCTGGAGACAATGGGTTCTGGCTTAGGGAAGGATACTGGAGGAAGCCACTGTATAGTTTTTGATGCCAAGGGAGGTTGGGATTTCTACGCATTGCGTAGTTCCAACAGGCAAGGGAAAAAACTTAAGGATTGCATATGCAAAGTGTGCATTTTAGGAAAGTTGTATGAGGCTAGGTTGCTAGGGAAACCCCAAAAATGGGTTAGGTGTGGGATCAATGGAACCAACATGAACAATGATAGAACTTGACTATGATCACACACTTGAACATTTAGTGATAAAACATAGACAATCCAAAACATATAAAAACATACTTCGTTTTATGCAACAACCTTTGTGGGAGCTTACGACAAGTGCAACTCTGATGATATACTTTGGGAGAATAATGGCGACACTTGTACAAGTGTGCGTGAAATAAGTGTGAGACACGCCTATGTGATGAGAACAACCCATTCTCACAAAGATTTCCCCTGGAATCAAAACAACTTTCCTTTGCATGACAAGCGATAATCCCCATGCCCAAAGATGATGCATACTATATAAAGATAAAAGGATGAAAAAATCTTGGGAGATTGAAACCATGAGCTTACCAATAAGTGACTAAGGAACGACCGATCATAAGATCCAAATTAGGCTCCAAAATTTGAGTGCAAACCAAAATTTTGGAGGGTGTTGCAGCCACTACAAGAAGTAAAAGTGGCACCTCAAAGAAAATCCTAAAAATATTTTGAGCATGAAAAAATTAGTCGGAATATGAAATTTAAATGATGAATATTCACATCTACCACCTTACCGATTCATTTTTTTCTCTATGTTACCATCATCCTTAGACTAATAATAACAAGGGTTTAAACCACCATCTCTGTGGGGGATATAATAAAAAATAGAAGTAATAAGTGGAAATCCTCCTAAAAGGAATAACATCAAAGTTATGAAATCCTTCTAGCTCCCCTCTTTTATATTTATGTCATTAGAAAGGATCTTCCCCCAAACAAGAATTTACTTTTATTTTATATTTAACTTCACTAATGTTGCATGTTCCTGAAATGAATGAGTGATGCGACTTAGACATGTCATCTAAAAGTCCTAGTAAGTTGAAATAAAAAGTAATTGAGATTATTTGTAATCGGGAGGAATCAATAGAAATCGAAGTAGAAATTGTCATTCCTTGACCCATCTATGGAGACACTAGATGTAGCATGGATATAGGAACAATAGACAAGAGGGATAATTTGTAATAGATGTTTGGAAAGGAAACATTTCCAAATATGCCTCTCCTCCTTGGTGACACAAACCCAAATGTTGGTGTGTATCAATCAAACAAAACTTAGTCACAACTACACATAATCATAGCAAGATCTGTAGTGTTTCCATGTGCTATGATCATCTCTTAGCTAATCAACAAGGTAGACATTGATTTCTTTGTTCTATACCTTAGCTCTCAAGGTATAATGCAAATTACTACGTCTTGAGGTGGACCACAATGACAAATGGATGTTGTAGTTCCCTTTAGATTACAAGGACCTCATGAAGAGTTGGTGGATTAACCCCAAAATATTTAAATCAATGAGAATAGGGATGTATCCCACTATCCATTTGAGGACTCCATTCAAAATTATGATGGTTCTCATCAATAAGTTATATGGTGAAGAGGATGCTACTCAATTTAAGGAGTCTTAGGTCCCCATGATGTATGCAATCATCCGAACGTGAAACATTTTAACTGGGTTTTCATTTGATAAACATTTATGGGGTAGGATATCTATAGGGCCAAGCATACAACCCCAAATATGCACCCTACATTCTTTATGCCTTCTTACCTTCTAGATATTATCTATGTAGTTAACCATCTTCCTAGGATTGGATAGTAGTGGTAATTGAGTGAAAAACCTATTCATATATATTTCCATAACTTGTGGGAGCATTGTTATAGGATCCACTACACACAAATTTTTGAGTAGTATGTAGCTCCATTATACAAGTCAATCTTTTCTTAGCCTGCAAATATATGTCAAATAAAGGCATCTAGGAAATTGGTGAAGTGTGACTAATATGTCAGCGATAAGGGGACATGCATAGAATTTTCTAAAGATATCAAATATCCTCATCTACTCCAAAAGTTTATCACTATAAACATGGTCCTACGCAAAATGTATGTCAGAGAAAGACATGTAGGAAATTTGTGAAGTCTAATTATTATTTCATTAATAAGGGGAGATGCATAAATTTTTATAAAGATGTCAAATTCCTAAGAGATGCACCAGTGTCTTTCTCTGACATACATTTTGCGTAGGAGGCATGGGTGCATCTAGACCCATGAATTTCTTTTTGAGGAAATTATAAAATAACATAAAGAAGAAAGGAAGAATAATTGATATGACAACCAATATTATAAAATAATTTCTCGAAAAATACATTGTGTTTCTTCAAATGAAATAAATCTAACTAATTATATCATAAGTACATTGAAAATAGAGATTGGGACATGCCTATGGAATTGTTATCTTATGGATTTATATTTGAGAAACTACTCTTTATATGCATCTTATGTAGTTCATCTAAACATGATGTATGGGCCACCTATATTGAAGATAATCCCATGGTCAATTATGACCATGTTGTAAATAAAGTATAATTGAATATGGTCATATGGAAGAATCAAAAGGGAGGTTGAAAAGTTATTACTGCTTAAATGAAGACAAGAAGATGCAATTATAGGTTGAGCTTTATAATCCCGCTAATTTTTTGTAAAAGGAGATTTTGGTTGATTGTATATGTGAAAAATTCTTTGAAAATTGTAATAAGAAGAAGCCTTCAGGGCCAATTTGAAGGAGGAGCATTGGTGTTATGTTTTAAATGCTGAGATTTTTTATAGAGTTTATGTTGTGAATATTAAGGAATAAAATACATGAGACATGTCAAGAGACATAAGAAGTGGCAGGAAAGGATTTTAGCCATATCACATTCATTCTATTAATTTCAATGATACAAATATATAATACATTAATGGAACCACCTCAATTTCTCTCACACTGACACCTCATCAAGTAATAAGACAAGGTGAGGCAAAGTACAAATCTCAAAACATACTTAGGATAACAATATCCCATGATGTGAAATATACATGGTGTTGTACTAGGACTTCATCATTATATAGGAATTAGAAGCTAAAATTCCACCCCATTAATCATAAGTATGGACAATAATACCAATGAGATATTAAGTATTGGTATCATCTTAAAGTCTTCATGTTGAAACTCCTGAGTTAAGCCTCTATGAAGAACTACTTGAAAAAATTCCAAATTTGGATACTAAACTCCAATTTGATGAGAGTGGACCAAAATAATTAAATCAATTGCAAGTCTGACATATTCCTAAGAAATTCCCGATAACTTAATCAAAATTCCGTGTTACAATGCAGTAGAATCCAATTGTCCTCTACTAAGTCAAATGACCATCTAGATGAATATATTGTCCACAATATTTTTCTCAAAATTATCATTCTAATCACGTCCTTTGTATAATTCAGTTGCAAAACATTGAACCATAATCCTACCAAAGTTTGTCTTCTACGGAGTGCTATTGACCATTTGTTGATTTGTTTACCCATCTGGAAATTTATTTGTTTCCCATCTAGTGAATTGTTTCCCCATCTAGCAATTTGTTTGTTTCCCATCTGATGATTTGTTGGTTTCTCATCTAGCTATTTGTTTGGTACTCATTTAGTGATTTGGTTATCCATATGGAAATTTTATTTTTGTTGTCAAGATTTTAAGTCTGAAACAAACATCAATTCCTCCCTTTGTCAGCTAAAAGGAGAGATAACATGGGTTTTGTATCTATGTTACCTGTAGAGCCTCCAAAATATATTCAAAACATTGTCCACTTTCACCTTTATCGCCACCATTTCACTCACATGTCACAATTCCATGACCATATAACCTTTCATTAGCCTCCATTTTTATAATTATATGGGTTACCTTTGTGTTTTCCAAAAGCTAATAATTTCTAGTATTTTAAGTGAATTTATGGTTAAAAATTAGAAAATGGACATATACTTGCTAATACTTAAAAGTGTCTTGAGTTTCATGACATGTGTAGGTCATTTGGAAGCTTCCAAGGCACTCTTATGTGGCCTCCAATGCTCAAATTCGAATTCTCTTCAAGATATGGAAGAATATTTGGATAAAGGTCAAAGAGGATATGTGTCTCATCATTACCTATTTGAGTTGTAACTCTATGAGATTTTCTAGGGATCTAGGGAGAGAATAATGGACCTCCATTAATGAAGTAGCTTCTTATGTTTTTGTATAAATAAGAGAGCCTTCTCCTTTCAGAGGCATGTGTAAAGTTGGGGAAATGCTCATTTTTTGAATATACAATTTGGATTTGGCACCATGCTCATGAGCGATGTTCACCTTGATTTGGTTATGCTTGCATTTGGAGCCTCTCAACTTGCCATCTCTCATGTTTTTGGATTGGCCACCTACAATATGTGAGATTTATTGTTTTTCATAGATTAAGATTTATTTCTTTCATATTTTTTCTTGTGTGAGAGGTTAAGAGTGTTTGTCTTTATTTGCTTTCTACCTAGAAGTTAAAAGCATTTGCTTTTATTTTCTTTCATATTTTTTCCTGTGTGAGAGGTTAAGGGTGATTGTTTTTATTTTATTTCTACCTAGAAGTTAAGAGCATTTATTTTTATTTGCTTTCATATCTTTCCCTGTGTGAGAGGTTAAGAATCATTGTTTTTGCTTTCATTTTTGAAAGAGTGGTGTGCTTTTTAGTTCCTGTAAGATTGGAAGATTAAGATTTCAATTCTGCGCATTGTACTATAATTTCTTTTGAATCAAGTGTTGAATTAGAATAGGTGAATTTGTTTTTTCATTATTTGGTTTCGTAGTTTGATTGATCTAAATTGAAAGTTAATTTCTAGCATATATAGTGCACGATTTCTTCGCAAGTTTTACGAAACCCCCGGGTTGACAATTAAATGATAGGTAATTAATTTGCCTCGAAATTTTGGTGCCGTTGCTGGGGAAGTGTGCATAGGAACTAGTTTTAAGTCTAGAGTTCATACTTTTAAATTTTTTCCTAGGTGCATGACTAAAGCATGTAGATTTATAAATCATTTAGCTGCATATCATTTTTACAAAAAAATATTAAAAAAAAAAAAAAAATTGATTCTAACCATTTATTGATGAAATATCTAGAATGCAGATCAAACATTTTTTGGAGCACAAAGACTACATTGAGGAATGGTATCAAAACGCGATTGCACCACGACACACATCCATTCTTCAAGAGATCTTTACGACAAATCTAAAGGTTAAAATTATTTTTCATGTCCTCATGCAAAATCAGGGACATTTTGCAAATTTAGATATGAACATTTCAGAGATTTTAATCCATAAATGGTTCCATTAGAAACATTCATATACTTTAAATATATATATATATATATATTTCAAGTAGGATAAATTAGGAATAAAATCAAGCTGATTGCATTTTTTTTTTATTTCTTGATTGCATTTTTTAAAAGTTTTTAGACTTTAAAATCTTTAGATTTTTATTTATTTTCTTACATTTTTTTTATTAACCTCACCAAAATATTTTCAATAAAAAAATCATGTTTTGATTTTAAATAATAGTAAAAAATCATGTTAGATTTTCATTAGAAGTAAAATTAAAAAATCATTTTTTTATTTTAAAAAAAATCATGTTTTTGAATAAGGGAAATGTAAATTTTTAAATAAAAATTATCAATTCTTCTTTTTAAAGAGAATTGAGAATTTGATAATATAAGCTCTCATGCGACCTGCAAAAAAAAATAAAAAAATCTTGCTTTGAATCTAATCTAATTTGATGCATATCTCGCATATTAATGATTCGAATGATTCTCATTCTAATTCGTTCTTGCGAAGCTGCAGAAAAGGCTCGTTTCTACCACCAAGCCTAATTTGATTCATATCAAAAGCAATCCATCTTGAGTTAATAACAATGTAGACAATGGAAAGTTGATGTTTATTCTTAGATCCAACAGGGGCTTGGGATCTCACAGCTTCACTCAATCAGGGGGAGAATCTATAGGTAACTATTCCAACTTATAAACTGGTTTTGAATTCCATGACGAACCGTATACTAAATCAAAAACTAAAAATAGCTTGTATCCTACAGTAATTGATACCAATATGGACCGTGACTCTGTTTTCCTAGAGCCCATAAGCAAAACTCACTGAACAGTACCACCCAAGTATATATATATATATATATATATATATATATATATATATATATATATATATATATATTATATATATCCCACTATGCATATGGGTGATCTAGTATAAAATCCAAGTGTTTTCTCATCAGAAAACCATGGAAAAATTGAGCAACCCAACAAGCATGAAGGGTACAGATGTTATCGGGAAAACTAGTGTCCATTCAAAGCTGCTAGTCCCACTAAGACAGGTACCTATCTTAGAAACAAATAAACTAAAGTTACTTGCATTTTCCTTTATGAGAAGTAGATGAGAGAGAAGCAAAGAGTACCAACCTCAGTCTTCTGCTTGGCTCCTTGCTTGTTTCCTCTCGCCTTTGACAAATCTTTGTTGCTCCTTCCTCGCTTATCCAGCTTCAAAGAACACCTATAGAGTCAAAGCAACATAATACCATCAAAGCATAGAGATCTACAATCATAAACAATATAGGATCAGATATATATTGACCATACAAATGCATATATCAACTCAGACATACAAGAATATGGAGGGAAACTCAAATAGCTTTATTGATAGAAGTAGTAGAAGAGAGGATTACAACCCATTGATCTGACCCAATGCCATCTTCCCAGCATGAAAGCCCTTCTTCACCTCATGAAAAGCTAGATCACCCAACATTATGATGTTCCACAAAGAAACCAACAGTCCAAGGGATGCACTCACCTCACCCTCAGTGTGTTAGAACCTCGCATGCATATCCCTTGGCTTGTTATAGTTGTCACGCCCTTGCTACCAACAGAGACATCTTACTTGCCTCTATGTGAAATCGCAGTCAAGGCCTTACCGTACGACCCACTGCTAGGACTCCTACACCAAACGGTCTGAGGTCTAATTGGGACTTCTTACAGAGGAGATCCCCTTACATGTTGGCAGGCCTAACACCGTCAACAGGACCCCAATGGTGGAGAGCACTCGGTGAAATCTAGTTATTTGACCATCCAAGATCAACAAGGTAAACAAGATTGGGTTCATTGGAGAACTCTGTGGAAATTTGAAAGTTTACCAAAGGTCAAAATAGTCATTTGGACACTTCTAAAAGATAAAGTCCTAACTACTGACAATCTTAAAAAAAGGGATTTGTAGGTCCTTCCAGATGTCCAATATGTTTAATGGGTGAAGAAAGCATCCAACGTCTTTTTCTCGACTACACCTTCGCTCAAGAATGCAGGCACCTTCTAGTAAGTCATTTGGAGGTCAATCTCCATCTATCTCAGTCATTCAGTGAATTCTTCACATCTTAGAAAAGGGAATACCCACACTCCCTAAAAAAAAGGAAACCATCAAGAGGTACTAGAATAATTTTCCCTCCTTTCTGTGCTCGCAACTCTGGTTGGCAGGAAACCAACAAATTTTCAACAATCAACCTCCAAGCATCATTAATTTATTTTCAAGGACCTAGGGCTTGAAAACTAAATTCTTGTCTTCAAAAGGAGTAAAACCAATAGACACCAACCAGATTCAACAAGAGGAGAGAACATGGATTAAATATGCAATGAGCAAGCCTAATATGCCAAGCATAATCAATTTAAATCCTAATATTCAAAACTGGAAAATAAGATTAAAAAGTGATGAATTCATCTTGTGGATGAAAAATCTAAATAGACTTTGCCTCCTTTTTTATGGTGCCTCCAAAGAAAACCCTGGCAAAGTTGGAGCTGGAGGCATCCTCTTTGAATCAGGTGGCAATAATATAATTACTTATGAATGGGGCCTTGGGAAAAATCCAAACAATAGGGTAGAAGATTATGGATTGTTATTAGGCACAATGATTCTAAAACAAAGGAAAATGTAGAACCCAATAATTCTGGGTGACTCGGCCATCATAATTCAAGCGATGGTTGAGAGAAGCACTCCAACAAACAAGGCATTGAGTCAAATCATTAGAAGAATAGGGCAAAATTTGGTTAATATGGGCAAGGTCTCATTCAAACATATTTTGAGAGAGAATAATAAAACATTAGATATTCAAGCCAACACAGTAGTAACATGGTCTCCCGGTGAGTCTCGAATTTCTCATGATATTGTTCAAATCCCAATCCCATAATTCTTCCTGCAGGCAAATCCTGCCAATGTCACTTTGGCATATGGAATGTAGTTTGACTAATTCCATTAATCTTTCTCTAAACTCAAATCTCCTTCAAATATTCCTCATCCTCCTTCCCTGTCCCTGCTCGAATCCCAAGCACATCGTGCTCTCTTAGGCTCCCTGTGATCTCTCAGATGTTGTCTTGATCCTCCTCCTGATCCTCCCCTCCACTCTTCTATTTATTCGTTCACCTTCCTCGCTTTTCCTCATCTCCTATCGTAGTTTTCTTTCCCCTATCTACTCTACGCTTTTCCTCCAGTCCCGGTTGTTTTTCGTTATCGGGCTAGCCTTCCTTTGCAGTAGACCTATTCTCCTATTCCCATTCTCCCTCTACTTTCCTAAGTCTCGGTCCCTCTCCGTTGCACTCTTCCTTTCTAGGTGAAACTTGTTTGTTGCATCTCCCTGTGTGTTTTCCTTTTATTCTCCCTGCCCCTCTTCTTCCTCCCCCTCCTCATTGAGCCTCCCCTCTGTTGATCTCCCCTCCATCTCTATGTTGCAGTTGCCCTTCTCTTTCTTCATTCATCAAAGGAGTGTTCGAACAGATCTCATCACATCCATGGATATGAACCCATTAGACAGTGTAGAAATTTCTCTATGGATCAGCTACCTCTGATACCATGTAGAAATTCTCGTTGTAGATCACCTGATAATGTAATGTACTAAAGCAAAATACTTGATCTACTTCTACTATCAAACTTTGCGGAAGCTTAATCAATTTGAGCAAGATCAATCGGAACACATATAACAGAGAAGAAGAAATCATACACATGAAACACAGAAGAATACTATGGGGAAAGCCTTAGCTAAAAACCCCACTATCTGTATTATCATACAAGTGGAAATATCTCAAGATTACACAAAGCTTTAGCTCATAAGCTATCCAGCTCTCAGTACAATCCCTCATTGTTTCTCATAGACAGAATAGACAACACGTATGCCTTCCTTCAGTCTTCCAAGCCTCCTATTTCCTTGCGCAGTTTCTCCTGGGTCCTCCAGTTGCAACTTGTGTTATTCTCAGCTCATACACAACATTGACCTCTGAAATAAATGTGCAATCCTGAAGGAGATAATTCATTATGCATGGATGAGTTTCCTTTATAAGAAAAATCCTCCAACTAATAGTACAATGTCCCTATCTTTAATCTCAACTGGGTCTTTCTCTAAACTGACATGCATTGGTTTTTTATGGGAGAATATTCAGTTATCTGGAGAACACTAATTGCATGCAAGAATGCATTAACTGACTGAACTCACAATTAGTTCCTCCAACTGTTTGGAACTAATTGAACTGGAATTAACTCAGTTAACTGAGCTAACTAATTAAAACTCATCCTTATCTCCTTAATTAAGGGATAACTTCCTCAATCAAAGGGATAATTGTTGCATGTCTTCAAAAAGACTTCATGTTTGAATTTCTCCAACTAATTAACTCAAGATGAATTAATTAATTATTTTTCAAACAGCTAGTGAGACTAAATTCGAATTTTAATTCTCAATTTTAATTCAAGGACAAATTAAAATTGGATTATATCTCGAAATGCTATTTTTAGCATTTCTATTTTTTGTTATTCCCAACAAAGTTGGAGTATATCCTAAAATGCTATTTATAGCAATGCTATTTTTAACATTTCTTTTTTTAGCATTTCTTGTTTCTATTTTCAACACTCCCTCTCAATAAGAAAGGCATTCAACTCGAACCCGATCCTGAACCTTTGGAATGTTCTGCATGCAACACTTTTCTCAAGTGTTGTTACTCCAACAACTCTAGAAACAAAAATGTACAACCTGAATCAGTATGATGCATCTGTCATCAAAGTATCTCACTGTTATTATCTTTTTCGACTGAAAACTCTTCACCTATGTGCTCTTCGGTATGTGACTGCTCTAGCCTCTGTCACTTTGATCTCTGACTGCATCAATCAACAATGGTTCCTCTCGTTGCATCCATGTTGCTGCTGGTCCTATCTCCCGGCACTGCATCTGCATTGCACCTCCTCTCATCATGTTGCATCGTGTTGTCCACTGCTGCACTGCAACTTAGTTACTGAGAAGTAAGTAACTGATCTCTCAATTGGCCTCCTTGTTGGGCTAGAAACATCCTCTTATGTTGAAGCTTCCTCTACTGCTTCATCCACATCTGTCTCTACCCACTTAGCTAGTCCTGCTACTCCTCATCGAGGCTCCCATAGCAAGGTCTAATGAAAGAGGTTAGGTACCTCAAGGATCTTGCCCCTATTTCAACCTTCTTGGGACTATCACTTCACATCACCCCACTTGGCTCGAAATTTCCCCCTATTGGAGGTACCTATATGAGTGGATGCCTCTACTCGATCTCCTCTCTGCTTCTCCAGTTGTGGTTGTTCCACAACCTCCTGAAGCTGTTTCACCAATTGTGGCTCCTCCACAATTGTCTGAGACTTCTTCTGTCGCCGCATGTTGAGCGGTAATTTACTCTCCCTCTCAACCACCAAGTATCTAACCTTTGCCTTGATCCTCAAGGTTTTGCATGCATCTTGTACCTCAAGTGCATACAGGTTCTTGGCTAGCACACCAATCTGTTTCATCTTTCCCGCCGTCACGAAATTTTCTAGAAAAAGAGCTAATTTTAAATCACTGATATCTCCCTCATCCAAACTCCGATTCAGTAGATTTTTTTTTTTGAATTTGGCTATTTTTTCGCAAGGAATCTAGATCTACTATTTGTTTCTGAAAATTTTGCACAAAAATTTTCAAATCTGCTCTGGAAACTTGCGGCCCATTTTTATTTTTATTTTTTACTTTTTTATTTTTTATCTTCTTTTTTTTATTTATTTATTTTTTATCTTCTTCTTCTTTTTTCTTCTTTTTTTAACTTCAAATTCTCTTTTTCTTATACTGTTCACAACTCCAATAAACTTTCTCCAATAAACCATGTAGAAATTTCTCTATGGATCAGCTACCTCTGATACCATGTAGACATTATCACCGTAGATCACCTGATAATGTAATGTACTAAAGAAAAATACTTGATCTACTTGATCTACTTCCACTATCAAACTTTGCGAAAGCTTAACCAATTTGAGCAAGATCAATCGGAACACATATAACAAAGAAGAAGAAATCATACACATGAAACACATAAGAATACTATGGGGAAAGCCTTAGCTAAAAACCCTGCTAATTGTATTATCATACAAGTGGAAATATCTCAGGATTACACAAAGCTTTAGCTCACAAGCTATCTAGCTCTCAATACAATCCCTCGTTGCTGCTCATAGATAGAATAGATAACACATATGCCTTTCTTCAATCCTCCAGGCCTCCTATTTCCTTGCGTAGTTTCTCTTGGGTCCTCCAGCTGCAACCTGTGTGATTCTCACCTCACACACAACACTGACCTCTAAAATAACTGCGCAATCCTGAAGGAGATAATTCCTTCTACATGGATGAGTTTCCTTTATAGGAAAAATCCTCCAACTGATAGTACATTTTCCTATCTTTAATCTCAACTGGGTCTTTCTTTGAACTGACATGCATTGGTTATTTATGAGAGAATATTCAGTTATCTGGAGAACACTAGTTGCATGCATGCATGCATTAACTGACTGAACTCACAATTAGTTCCTCCAATTGTTTGGAACTAATTTAACTAGACTTAACTCAGTTAACTGAGCTAACTAATTACAACTCATCCTTATCTCCTTAATTAAGGGATAACTTCCTCAATCAAAGGGATAACTGTTGCATTTCTTCACAAAGACTTCATGTTTGAATTTCTCCAACTAATTAACTCAAGATGAATTAATTAATTATTTTTCAAATAGCTAGTGAGACTAAATTCGAATTTTAATTCTCAATTTTAATTCGAGGACAAATTAAAATTGGAATATATCCTGAAATTCTATTTATAGCAATGTTGTTTTAGCATTTCTATTTTTTGCTATTTCCAACAAAGTTGGAGTATATCCTGAAATGTTATTTATAGAAATGTTATTTTTAGTATTTCTTGTTGCTATTTTCAACAAATAGAGCCTCCCAAAATGACAAATGTGTGATTTGCAGGGCAAATAAATTCATGATTGATCAGCTTCGTGAGACAATTAAGGACTACACGATACAGTCTAAGTCTGAGAAAGCAACTTAATGATCGGAACTCTGAAATGGCAGCTCTCAAGGACAAGTGCCAACACATGGAGGATTCTTTCAACTATATCAAGGGCTTAATCATCAATCAAACTAGTGATAACTCCAACTATTAGGGCAGAGGAATCTAGTCCCAGTAGGAACCTTCATTCAACCAGTTTTAGAAGACCTGTGATTAGTCTTTGCTTCAACACTTTGTCACTGTTTTCAAAGCTTTCATATGTGTTGCAAATGTAAATATATGCTCAATCTGTTTGTTAGGATATATAAGAAGAATGTAGTTGGAAATCCTGGTAATTTCGGATGTAAGGCTTGGATAACCCAAGACTGCGCTCCCTCATCTTCCTCCATTTGCATGTTTTTTTCCAAAATGTCTTTTGTAATGGGAGCTTGCTCCTTTTTTCTTTTGGAATAGAAAACACAATAACCAATATTGTTAAAAAAAATAATGTTTGTTCCAACTGGGAAGATTAAAGAGCCTTTCAACTGAAAGAAGTTTGGACTATCATAAATATGGGAATGACCATTTGTATTTAATTTCATGGTATCTAGTGATAGTTATTTTCACATGAGCATACACATGGAATATGGATGTAAATGTCCTTCAACGGTCTGTATTATTTAATTTCTACTCTTTTACCCATGTAAAATCCAAATTATGACTAGGTTGAAATGTATTAAGTCCTGACAAACTGTTGGGAGAAGTTAAGGCTTAATATGGATATGTTAAGGAATTAATAATTTTAGTTCTCATATGATTTGTCTATTGATAAAATTCATTTTTGGGTTATGTAGTATTTATGTCAAATTCAAGCCTAAATTCTCTAAAGGCACTCCCCCCCCCCCCCAATTTGGTGGAAATATTTCCTTTTTTCTTTATAGTTTTGGTGGGCTAGGATTGTTCAATGTGTGAAAGAAGGTAGTAGGTCCAAAAATAGTTTTCATGATTTTACTTGGTAAGATTTAGATTTGAGTTTATAATTGCGAGATAAACTCTTAATTTCTAGAAACAAGGTTTATTAATTCCATTAACATAAATGTACATGTACATATATTAATGTCTATAGGACTATGTGATAAGTCTCCCCACTTTAAATCTTACTAAGTCTAAAGCTTCTGGAAGTAAAGCATGTGCATAGGTCACATGTGTGGAAGTAAAGCATGTGTGGAGGTAAAGCCTCCACTCCTCTACAAAAGGAAGGGCCAAAAGGAAGTATTTAATTAATAATAATTTTGGGAAAGTGGTCCAGGACTTGGGTTTAAATAATAAATAATAAAGTTTTTGATGAATGAATTAAGGAGAGATAATAAATGATTATTTATCTTCGTTGGAGTTTGAGTCGATTATTTAAAGTGGATATGAAGTAATAAAATAATACAATTATGGGAATAAAGTAAAAATTTGGTACCCTGTTTACTTAATTAGGCATTAGGGATTGGGCATATTACATAGGATGTATCTTGAGCTCCCCTCCACAAATCACATAGCCTAAGAAAACCAAAGACTATTGTGCAAACTCACATTTCTTGATATTTTCCAATAGTTGGTGCTTCTTCCAAGTCTGTAGCACCTACATCAAGTGTGAGATGTGCTCCTCCCAAGTAGCACTATAAATCAATATAGCATCCAAATAAACAATAACAAATGAATCTAGATAAAGGAATAATGCATCATTCATTAATCTCATGAATCTAGTTGGTGCATTACATAGTCCAAACAACATGACTAACCACTCATACAAACATTGTCTAGTTTCGAAGGTGGTCTTCTAAGTATCTTCTTCTTTAACTCCAACATGGTCATACATTGATTTTAACTCTAGCTTAGTGAAATATTTTTCTTATTGCAGTTAATCCAACAGGTCATCTATCCTAGGTAGGGGGTATCTGTTTTTTAACATATTTTTTTAATGCCCTATAATCAATAGATATTAATCAAGTCCCATCCTTCTTTAGCATGATTATGATCGATGAAACACATGGTGAGGTACTTTGTCAAATAACACCCTGCTCCAGGATCTATTCAACTACTTCTTCACTTTAATTACTTCTAGAATGGACTGTCGATGCAACTTGATGTTTGGTAACGGAGAGTCCAACAATAGTCAGATCTCATGCTCCACTTCACTCTTGAGTGGTGGGCCTTTAGGCTTTTAAAAAAAATTATTCCTATGACCACTCTTCCAGAATATTTTTTCCTTACTTCACTCCTCTAGGGATTCCTTTAATCTCATTGAATCTTCTACAGATTGATATTATCTTAAAAATAATAAAACATACTTTTTGCTAGAATTGAGAAAGTTATTATCTTGGTTGGCACTTACCAAAGAAATCTTTAAACTTCCCTTCTGCATGTTAATGATGAATTATTTTTCATATTTGACGAGGTGGTACTAGTCATCTCTTTGCATGATCCCTCATGTACATATAGAGATCCCCAAACACAACTCCACATACATCAAGTGGAACTACATCAAATTATGCTTCATTAATAAAAGCAACATTGATAACATATTTAATTTTACATTGTTTGGTTACCTTTATCTCTCCCTCCTTATTGACCCATCCTAATGGATATGGGTTAGGATGGTCATGAACCTCTGATATGAGTTTATTGACAAGATCCATTGCTATGATATTTTCCTATGAACGTGAATCGAATAGAGCATCAAACTTTGTCTTCTTGACCTGTAGTTTTATATATAAAGGTTTTTTCCTCTCCTTCTCTTCCTATTGTTGAGGGCTACTGAGATTCACCCCCCTTCTACATTGATGTGCAAATAATATTCTCATTTGTATCAGAGACGCTTTCCACCTAATTGCTTGAATCCATGGTTGTAAGATTTTTCTTATTTCCATGCTTCTTCCAATTTTTTGACTTAAGCTTTGGATGCAATTTCCAACACTTATCCTCTGTGTAGACATTAGTATTTCAATTATTTATAGGATCCTTTCACTAATGTGTAGTGGATGATGTCTTCTTATCATTTCCCATTTCCAATTCTTCTTCCCCTCCCTGGAAGCTTCCTGATATTCCTTTTGATTTGAACCACTTGACTTTCCATTCTTTTGGCCTATGTTTTACAAGTATTATGCCTACACAAAAGCTTCATCTGTCATTCTAAGTTTGAAAAATATCACTTGCTTTCACAGATGGCTTTGTAGACCCCCTAGATACTTGAGGAGTATGCCTAGGCTCTTGGGAAATATGCCCAACATTATGTCCACCTTGAAAAATTGTGTGGTGTACTCTTGTATGCTCTACCCTTATCTTTGCCTAAAGTAATGCCATCGGATCCACTCGTCCTTGACATACCCGATATGGTAGAATTGGTACTTTATGAAAATTTTAAAATCCTCCCACTTAGTTACTAGATGATGCCGCTCTAGCCTCAAGGTTTTCTGTGTTGTTTTCAAACGAGGTCAAGGCATGTCCCTCTAATTTTAAATGATAAAATGTTTTTTTCTATTCTTCATCTATATGGTGAACACTAAAGTAAACCTCTAACTAGTGCAACTGGTGATTTAATTTCAAAGCACATACCTCACACTAATATGGCTTGATGTCCACCTTTTCTTCCATATTGAAAAGGCATTACGAATTTTTCATGGTGCTTGAACCGGGTTACTCTTTTTCAAGTTCTTTCTTGAACTCCTTCACTAAATCTTTTGGATCCTTCAATTTTCCCTTTGATTTGACCATTGAATTGGAACCTTTTCCTTCTCGAATTCTAAAATTTTTAGCTAGAGCCACAATGTTAAAAAGTTTAGCAAGAAAGGCTCAAATTGACTTTAGCCTTAGTCAAACTAAGTAAATCGAATTTCCACATCAGCAAACAACTTGCAAGAAGTTAACTAGTGTGACATGGCTCTTGTGACTCTGTTAGCTCAATAAATTTCACTAAGGGGCTTGGAGTTCAATCATGCATGTGTTGATTACTAAATTTTAGAAATCTAGTCCAGTTATTTTCAGTTAACTGACCTCTAATTATTGATAGAGTAAATTGAAGGTTAGTTGTGTAGTGGGACATTAGTCTAGCTTAGAGATTTGTCAATTAACTAACTAATCAACCCAAAATTGCTCATGCATGCATGGAATTCAAATTTCTCAACTAAGGTGGAGGAGAGTAATCAGATGCTCAAAATTAGGCTCAAAAATCAAAGTGTCATAATCTTGTTAAACTTAGCTTCAGATCAAAGAGCTTGTCATTATAATTCCAACGGTGAAAATGACACTCAAATCTGAGCTTATATGTAGAAGTTAGAGCAAGTTAAAGTTTAGGTTTGACTTAGACATATGGCAGGATTGGATGATGTGGAAAGGTCCTTCAGCGAATGAGGATGTGCCAAGTGGAAAGCTGCCATTGGCCCACGCATGTCACAAATCTTAATCGCAAGTGGGTTGGCATAAAAATCATCCCCATAATAGCCAAGGTGCGATGCAATAAGGTAGGCGAGAAGGCTTTCAAGAACCAGTCAGAGGCACGATGTGATGGATCATAATCGTAGATCGATGAAGGGTTGGTGTTACAGAATCGGCCCCCGACAGATTTAGGTTGCGATGCGATATAACAATCGCAAATCACAGCATGCTGCAAAGTTACCCATATACAAGACCCCAGGTTATCCGCCTATTGTGAAATAAGAAAGGATCATGGATGCGAAGTGACTTTAAGTTCCATTTAATACTCCCGTCGGCTCCGCCACATCGCAACCGCACATTGCCCGCCTTGTTCATAGACCATGTTGTCCCTCACTGCTTTATGAGTCATCAATTGCTTCAAATTCCAAATAGTAGTGAAGTTTGATGCTAATTTTTGAGCTACATAAGCTATCAGAGCTTAATCAGACCCTCTTCATTTCCTAGTGATCGAAAAGAGATTTCCAATGGTATATGGAAGTCCAAAAATGGACTCTTGGAGAAAAAGTTAGAGCATGTTGAAGTTACCCTTGGGAAAGATGGAAAACAAAGAGAAAACACCAAAGGAGCAAGGCAAATTGCAATCGGAGGTCCAAGGGAAAATCACAATCCCGCATCCTGTAGTCCCACAATAGTGTAGTCCCGTGGTCCTGCAGTCCCACAATCATGTAGTCCCATAATCCCGTAGTCCCACGTCCAGCAGTCTCGCATCCCATAGGTTCCACATACCGCATCTCGCAATACCTCTATATTGCAGTCCCATGGTCCCACATCCCGCAACATCGTTGTCTCGCACACTCCAAAACCTTGCATTATCACCAATTTGTGATATAGTGGTACATTGCCGGGGAGGCCAAAAAATGTTTTCAAAGGAAAAGAATGAAAAAACCAAGGTCAATTTGCCCCCTTCTCTCTCCTCCACGTGGAAATACGGCAACCGCTAGGGGTCACTGCTTCAAAAAATTGTAAACTTTCGATCTTGTGATTTAGTGTTACATTGTCAGGTAAGGGCAGAAATTTATTTACAAAGGAAATGCATGTGAAAAGAGGGGCGGGCACACATTTTTCTCTCTCCTCCAAGGAGCCACGTGGTGGCATATGATTGGTCCTCAGAGCTTACATGGAAACCAATGTCATCAATGAAGTGGCAGTACGGAGGACAAGTAGTAGTACATATGCTAACGTGGAAGTTGACATGTGTCACTCATTTTAAGTGTTTTCAGGGATGAAATGGGGCCATTTCCAGGTGACACGTGTCACCACTCACAAGGTGACATGTGGCAGTGATGACATCACCCCAGGGTATCGACGTAAAAGCTTATTCCTCCGTCAATACTCCTCCCCAGCTGCGATTGCGATAAGGAGAAAGCCGCCAAATGTGATAAGTTATTGTGGTCTATTTCATAAAGATTTTGCATCCGGGATATCACCTGGTGCAGTGTAAGGGGAAATCAAAGATGATTCAATTTATAAAGAAAAAGGCCTCCCAGACAGTAGTTGAGAGCCTTAGCGTGCAAAGGGTTAAGCACTCGGTCGCAACCCATGGTCAAGTGATATGAATAAATAGAAAGGGGCTGAAAGTATGGGGGCTAAAGGGCAGTCGAAACTCGCCTATTTTTGTATTAGTGCAGTGTTAAAATCCCACGCTTAAGAGTCTTCTCTGTTACACTATAATACGCAACCCCAGGCAGATCAGGGCATCAGTTGCATTCAATAAGGTGTTTAAGGCTGAAATGACAGAGTCGATCCTGACAGCAGCTTTGACAATAAATTATGGGGGATGACGCATTCAAACCAGGTGTGGGCGCATTCATGAGAAAACTATTTTGCAACACGCCTCCAGAGTCGACACCAAAATAATTTAAAGGAGAATAAACAATAAATAGGCCAAGCAGCATGGGAATCACACTATGATAGAGACAAGGCCTGATTTGAACTTTTCACGGGAACAACAAAGGACTCCTTCCTCCACTTTTCCTCTTGCTTCTTTTTTACTTAATGTAGTTTTCTATTTCCAAGAAGGGATCAGATCCCAATTGTAATCTTTATGTAGCAAAGCCTTACAAGGGCCGAGACAGCTAGTCTAGCAGACAGCTAGAGCTTTGGCTTAGAGATATTTTTTTTATTGTAACTCAAGCTCTCCCCCTCTTCTTATAAATAGGGCGATGAAATTCATAACAAAGGGTTCCAGAATTTCTCACCCACAGGGTCTGAGTTCCATGATGCCATTTGATTCTAATATGTTTATTCATGGGGGTTTCACCGATATCGTGTTGAATGTATGGAGTGGTTATTTGGACCCTTTAAGATAAATGGTGTTTCCCTATTAATTCCAAGTATGATTAATGTGCAACATGTTCCTCTCGGTAATCTCATTTCATCTGTGTTTTTCTTCCTTTGAAATAGTATAATGAATGCAGTTGGTTCTTCTTCAATCATGTTTTTATCTTAGCTTCTCATAGAAGACAATACATATGCTTATCACAGACCTACATGTGTTATTCACGAGCATTGCAGTACTTGTTAAATTACAAATTTACTTGTGTATTTAATTAACCTGCAGGACCTGTATTAGCCCAGATTTATGTTAGTTTTGGCAGAGAATCATACCCATGTTGTGTTTGATCTGAAACCTTCTTTCACACGCCTCTATTTCTGTCATTCCACTGGAAAACCATGGTTTAGGATCTTGTGTTATTTACAACCCTATCCATCAAATTCCACTTTCTGTTGGAACATTTTTGCTTAGGATTTTGGTTGTTACAACCCTATGCATCTTTTTCCCTCCTTCCTTTCCTCCTCTCCATCATTATTATGACTTTAGTTTTAAGCTATCTCATTTCTGTGTGTCGGCCACCAGAGGAAGAAGCCATTTCTCTTTGAGATTACCCCAATATACCCCCTGTATTTTGATCCATGAATTGGCTTGAATCTACCTTAGTGAAGGCTTATTGAACCAAGCCCCTCCTATTACCTTTTTATGTGACAATTGGAGTGTTGATAACCACCCCTCACAGATAATCTTCCATGCACTCCTCTACTTAAGATGTCCTATGCACTGGTCTACAATCAACCCAGAGGCTGTCTCTAGGAGGCTTTCTATCTCTCCTGTAACACATGTGCTACTAGTGCGATTTGAAGCGACAACAGACCATGAGCCCACAGAACTCTGTCGATTGTGATTTGCGATAAGACATTCTGTGCTAACAGATTATGGCCCACTATGCGGCCAAATTCTCATTCGGTTAGCAGATTTTTGGAGCGAAATTGTGGGTTCTTGTTGGATGTGGAGCAATTTGTGGAACGAATAGGGGAGAAACTAGGAGAAGTCATCATTTCTTCAATTTTTCACCGAATTGGATGCAAAAAGAGGCTAGATAGCCATTTTTGAGTATTATGGACTGATTGGAGTAGGTTTCAGAAGCATTTGAGCATTATAAATGCATATTTTTACACTTTTAAGCATAATAGAGAGGCCTAATCCTTTGGAAGTTGGACCAAGGAAACGTAGCCCAGGAGGGATGAACTCCTTTATCATGTGGTTGTTGTAATGTGTTTTTGATGATGTTCTGTACATGTTTATGTTGTTCTTCAATCTCTTATTTATGCTAAATTGCTCATAAAATTAACATAAAAAATGTATCATTTCACTTGCAAAAATTCATGAATCCTTAAGCATAATAAAAGCATTTTGTTTCTAATCTAAGGAAGATCTTAGCAATGCAAACTAATATTCTGAATTAGATCAAATTTGGTATCAGAGCACTAGGTTTTGATTTGTGAAAGAAGGATTTAATTGTTTGCAAATTTATGTCATGCTTACAAGGTTAAAACTCAAAAGAGGTGAAGGAAAGCTAGTTGGAAGCCCTGAAGTTGGGTCAAGGGGAAGAAGAGCAAGGTTGCCACAATCTCCAACACCAATTCAGCCTCAAGTTGCAATTGATAGTCCAGAGATGATGTCTCATGAAGGAGAACCTACAAACATGACAGAAGATGAGAAGACCTTCAGAAAGGCTTATTTTGATATGATAGAGATGGTGAAGGTCCTCTATGAAAAGAGGAATAGTAGGTTGCAAGGAGAAAGTTCCAAACCTCCCAAAGGAAAAGGCTCTTCAGAAGGAGGTAAGGGAAAAGGAGATAATGGGAATGGAGACAAATCTCCACCCTCTCCACCATCTTCTTCATTATAAGCATATTCACACTCTTCCACTAATACAACCCTTACCCATACTCATCATCATTCTTAAAAATGAACTGGTAAATCACCTTTTTTAAAACTTGATGTTAAATTCGCGTTGCCCATGTATAATGGTGAAGTGAGTACAAAGAAGCTTGATAATTGGATTCGTCATTTGGAGGTCTATTACAAGATTCAAAACCTTCAAGAGGGTGACATAAATATTTAATTAGCTTCCTTGAGAATGGAGTGTGTAGCACTAGTATGGTGGGAATCAAAGATCCTGGAGGACATTAAAAAGCACAGTAAGATCTCTATTTCTTGGAATGATTTCATTACTGCAATCAAAGGATAATTCTACCCTCTAGCTTATATGCAGAATTCCATCATGAGTTGGCAGAACTTTAGATAGCTTAAAGGTCAAAATGTGCAAGATTACACCCAAGAATTCAGAAAAAAGGTATTTGATGTTAGGTGTAGATTCGCAATCACAGGACACATTGTTGAAGTACATGGGGGTTTACATAGTTACCTTAGGAATACTATCTTAATGTTTAATCCCAATAATCTAGATGATGTGTGTGTCCAGGCAACTGATCTTGAGGAAAGAGGGGAAAACATCTCAGAAGAAGGTAGTAAAAATCCGTTTAAGGGTAAAGAGAAAGAAAATGGTTTCAAGGGAAAGAAAAATGCATCCATTAAAAAAGAAGGAGAGATAACAATCAGTAGACATTGTTCCAAAGAGGGTCATGATGAAGCTCATTGTTGGAAGCTTCATCCCGAAATGAAACCAAAGAAATTCAACAACAAAGAAAAAGAAAAGACAACTACAATCACTCAAGAAGAGGATTTGGGATCTGAATCAGGTGATGAAATGAAAATCACAACCATGGGGTTTCAAGGAAAGGAATCCATTGCTAGCACTAGTTCTTCAAACTCACATAATGAAACTCCAAATGAAAGAGGAGAATATAATTGTTTCACATAAGGGTGATCTCAAAACATAACAAGATTGATACGTTGTTTGATAGTGGCTCTCAAGCCAATCTTATCTCACAAAACATTGTCAAGAGTTTAAATCTGGAAACTGTTCCACATCATAAACCATATCCACTTAGATGGGTATGTGACAATGCGCAATTGCAGGTTACGAGAAATTGTAAACTAAAATTCTCAATCATTGCAAAATTCATGGATGAAGTGGAGCTTAACGTTGTGTTG
This sequence comes from Pinus taeda, assembly GCA_000404065.3. Taxonomy (NCBI): domain Eukaryota; kingdom Viridiplantae; phylum Streptophyta; class Pinopsida; order Pinales; family Pinaceae; genus Pinus; species Pinus taeda. The sequence goes on from APFE030603869.1 coordinate 81,638, forward strand.
TTAGATATCTATGGCATCATTTTGAGCAGCCCATACCTTTATGACAGAAAAGTTATCTTCCATCGACATGAAAACAAATATCATTTATTAAAAAATGGAATATAATATATTGTGAGAGCTCATAGCAAGAAAAGAAATCTTTTGATTGTTAATGTAGGGCAGATGAAAATACTAGTGAATTTGAGCAAGAATCTTGTGCTTTTCATGATCAAACCCGAGAATGACACTGATTATGAAGCGTTTGATGGTTGTAATTTGAATTTGAAAACTGATTTGGTTGACGTTGTTAACCAATCTAATGAAATGTTTCAGGAATCAAAGGGATTACTTCCCAAGAGGGGAATCCAACCTGAGTTATAGTTGCAACAAAAGTGTCTTCTTCCTAATATTGGCATGTACAAGATGTCAGTGATGGAAAGCACAGAAATTAAGACGCAAATCCAAGGATTGTTGAATAAAAGGGTCATTCGGCCTACTCCTTTACCATGTGGTGTACCTCCTATTTTGGCACTCGAGAATAATGGTAAGAATTTCCTTGAATGGGATTCAAGAAGTGGTTTTCATCAAAGTAGAGTTTTGGAAGGAGATATATGGAAGACGACATTCAAAACCAGGCAAGGTTTGTTTGAATGGCTTGTTATGCTTTTTGGTCTTTGCCATAGTCCTAATACTTTTATGCATATGAAGAAAGATGTGCTGAAGCCATTTCTAGATATGATAGTCTATTTGGATGACATTTTTATTTTTAGAAAATTTCATTATGAACATGTCATGTATGAGAAAAAAAAATACTCGATGGCGTATGTCAAGGACATTTGTTTTTGAAAATGTCAAAGTATATGTTGGATAAAAATTCTTTGATGTACTTGAGCCATGAAATTAGTTCTTCCAAGCGTGTTAAAGTTCCCAAAGGCTTTTTGGCAGTCTGTGTGGGATGTGGAGAAGGTGAGCTGAAGTTAGACCTCTCTGATATTGATGTCATAACAGTCTGTGGTGGTATTGACTCCATTCCTACAGACACAGGTGAAAGAATCATACATCCTCGTGAAGTCGCAGATGCCTTTTCTCTGCTCACAATTTATGCAGACAAACTCAAGATAGTCATTTAGATAAGAGTTTTTTTGGGAGAAACCCAATGCTGGAGGATAATTTTAGTTAATTTTTCTTCTATTGTAGTTCATTTGCTTTCATTGGCAGTTGTGCAAAAGGTCTTCCAATGGGGAGGAAAACAACAAGAGGCATTTGATGCTTTAAAACAAAAGATCAGTACAGCTCCAGTACTCTCTTTTCCAGACTTGAGACAATCATTTAAGTTTGAGGTTGTTGTATGTGACTATGCCATGGGCGTAGTCTTTATGCAATGTGGTAAGACCATTTCTTTTCATTCAGAAATTTTTAATGATAACGTTTTTAAGTTGCAGCAACAAAGGCACTTCCACTAGATGGGTTTTATTGTACTATTCCACTCGGTCAAAAGGTATAAGAAAGGTTTAAGCGACAAGTTTGTTGATGTACTTTCTAGGCCTATAGTTTGTATAACTACTTTCCTCAAGCATCATCTTGTTTTACATGAAAGTTATGTTCAGAAAAATACATACCTTCAAGATGTATATTTAATCTTGAGTCAAAGGAATCACGTGGAGGAATTTGTTTACCATTTGCATCATAATGTTTTGTATAGTCTTGGTAAGAAGGATGTTGCTACTGATAGTAACATGGACAAGGCCAAAGAGTTCATTGAACGACTCTAAATGGTACATCAAACAGTGCAAGAACAACTTGAAAAGGTTAAAGGTAAGCACACAGAAAGGCACGACAAGAATCATGGAGATCACAAGTTCCAATTCAATGATCAATGGATCGATATTGGAAAGGTGAGGGAGGTACCCTCACCTACTGGTCAATTGAAAGTGATCTTTTGGGGTCCAAAAGACTTCAAGTGGGGAGGAGTGATCAGGTGCTCAAAATTAGGCTCAAAAATCAAAGTGTCAAAATATTGATAAACTTACCTTCATATCGAAGAGCTCGTCATTCTGATTCCAATGGTGTTAACGAAACTCAAATCTAAGCTCATATGCAGAAGTTAGAGCAAGTCAAAGTTTAGGTTTGACTTGGATACATGGCAGGATTGGATGATGTGGCAAGGTCCTTCACAGAATGAGGATGCGACAAGTTACAAGTTGTCATTGGTCCCTGCATGTCGCAAATCGCAATCGCAGGTGGGTCGACATTAAAAATCAGCCCCAGAAAAGTCAAGGTGCGATGCGATAAGGCAAACAGGAAGGCTTTCAAGAACCAGTCAGAGGCGCGATGCGATGGATCACAATCACAAATAGGTGAAGGGTTGATGTTATAGAATCGACCCTCTACAGGTTCGGGTTGTGATGCAATATCGCAATCCCAAATCATAGTATGCTACAAAGTCTTGCATATACAAGACCCTAGGTTATCTGTCGATTGTGAAATGCAAAAGGACCCCGGATGCGAAGCAAATTTAGGTTCCAGTTTATACTCCTGTCAGGTCTGCCACATCGCAATCACACATTTCCCGCCTTTGTCACATACCATAAGCTCGCAGAACTCCACCGATTGCAACTTGTGATAAGATATTCAGTGCCAACAGATTATGGCTTGCCGCGCAACAAAATTCTCATTCAGCTAGCAGATTTTTGGAGCGAAATTGTGGGTTCCTGTCAGATGTGGAGCAATTTGTGGAACGAATTGGGGGGAACTAGGAGAAGTCATAACTTCTTCAGTTTTTCACCAAATTGGATGCAAAAAGAGGCTAGATAGCCATTTTGGAGTATTTTGGACTGATTGGAGTAGGCTTCAGAAGCATTTGAGCATTATAAACATGGACTTTTACACTTTTGAGCATAATAGAGAGGCCCAAGCCATTGGAAGCTAGACCAAGGAGACATAACCCAGGAGGGGTGAACTCCTTTATCATGTGCTTGTTGTAATGTGTTTTTGGTGATGTTCTGTACATGTTTATGTTGTTGTTCAGTCTCTTATTTATGTTAAATTGCTCATAAAATTAACATAAAAACTCTTGATTTCACTTGCAAAAAATCATGAATCCTTAAGCACAATGAAAGCATTTTGTTTATAATCTGAGAAAGATCTTAGCACTACAAACTAATATTCTAAATCAGATCAGAGAGAAAGGCTAGTGTAACAGTTACTGTATACTAGTTGAATGTACAATTATTGCTTGTAGTCAGGAGATCAATTCCTTGGGAATTGCACAAGGATATAGGGACTTCCCTATTGTTTAGGAGCTCGAACTTGCTTAGGATTGCACAAGGAAATAGGAGGTTGGAGGAGCCAAGAATTGGCTAAGTGTTGGCTATAGGTTCTCATTCAATAGAGAGAACAATGTTGCTTTTGTAGGTTTTGCTCAAAGTTGGAGCAAGAAATTGTAATAGTTTCTCTATTCAATTGATTAATGCAAAGAGGCTTGAGGCGTTTTACCTAGTTGGGTTCCCCTAGAAATCATTGTGTACTTGTGGTTTTGTTTGTTGCATGTCTATGCATGTTGTTCTAAATTGTGATTTCCATTCCACATATTAGTAGAGCAGAATTTGTGTCTCTTATTTTCAGTTTGAAATTTTGAGCCGTTGCAATTTCTATTAAATTTCTACATGACATCGGATCCCTAAAATCACATTAGAACCATTATTCCAGTTTTTTTCCTTAGGAATTTCATATTCTTGAGAATACCTTTCAATGGACTGAGATTGGAGTATGCCCTAAAGGGTAGGTCAAATTTCATATATTGGAAGGATCGAATGGAAGCAATGCATGATGATAATGGTGTGTTAGAATATGTTAAAATTGATATTGCAAAACCTCTACATTTGGATGCACAACAATTAACCGAGTGGAAGAAGGATGTTACAAAGGCTAGGAGAATTCTTCTAGAAGGTGTGAGAGACCATGTGGTCTCAAATATCCATGGCAAAGAAACTCCATATGTTATGTGGAAGGCACTGACTGAGCTATTCAAAATGTAACACTCCCTCCTCCCAGGTCCACCCAAGTAACCAATCAGTTGGGGTAAACATGTGATGAGAGAGGTCACTATAAGGGATTCAACTTCCTTAGTGGCCTTAACAAAATGGAACCAACATAACATATCAAACAAACCCATCCACATCAGTAACAACACCCTCAGGAGACATGTTAGCCACTCAGACATATTGTATGTGAGTTCCGCTAATGATTTAAGCCTTTCAACCCCTGATCACTCTCATGATATAGGCATGACATCATCCAACGACCCAAATTCGCTCTCATAGGCCTATGACTATGGACTTTTCTCAGCAGACTTGTGTCAGCGACCCTGAGATTTGAGCCACTTTTCTAGCCAAAAATCTCGGCCTCTACCTAGATCTTGCTACAACCTTTAGAATCTATCAAAGACATGATAACGATGTTTATAAATCAAAATTAAACCTAAGGACTAGGCCCGAGCATCCCCAACTAGGACTAAGATTTTGTCAAACACTTGGCATCGATGTAACCTACAGGTCTAGGATACAATACAGAGCATAAATGACTAAAAGAACTTATGAAACATAACCAGAAGGACCATCTCCTTCTCCATTGAACTATTATATCATCAATTAGATCTTGCATCCATTCATTTAACAATTACAACTAAACACATGAAATAACCATGACATGAACCAATCATTTAACCATGCTTATAACCAGCATAAAACCATATAAATATTAAAGATATGACAACCATTAAATCCACATATAAATTAGTGCAAAAGTAAGAGAACTTAGCTTTCATTAATCATAGGAAAATCGACCAGATTCAGAACTTCCATGTACCACCCAACCATAGACATGGTTGAACCAAATATCTCTTTCAGCCATTCACCCTCGTGCCATATTCCAAGCCTGAATGTGGGATCTCATAGAAAAACCAATCCAAGAACAACCAAGGGAATCCAGAGGATAAACCACCTCCACCCTCACCAAACTGTGATCACACAAAAATCGGTGCTCCAATCACAACCGAACCAAACTTAGAATGCCATCAATATTCCATCACTATCCTTGAGGTTTTTTTCACCTCCTTGTCTCTCAGGCTTTACTGCAAAACAACCTCAGATCCTTAGACCCTAAATCGAGACCAATCTCTCAGGATTTACCACAATCCAAACCCAGATCACTAAGCCTAAACCGAGACTCCTCCCTCATTTTTTACCATGTATCCTGCCAAAACCAGTCAAGGGATTCCTAGGCCTTTGGGAATGAAACTTGAGACCACCTCAGCCTCGGATTCTGAAATCCATCTAGCAAACCAAAGTTCAAAACTGAGATAAACATCCTAACAAACCATGGAATGTGGAAAAAGGCGAGGTTAGGCTGAAAACCACTATCATAACCCAGCAAAACCATGCCACCGATAGTAAGAGAACCATACACCAACATGAAAATCCATGAATGTCGAAACCTGCTAGGAATTCACACATGAAAAGGTTACTTGAAAGTATTCCTACTGAAGCTGCTTGATCCTACTTTTCCTTCCTTGATCCTTGCTTTCCTTCCTTTTCCCTTACTTGTTTTTCCTTCCTTGATCCTTGCTTTCCTTCCTTTTCCCTTACTTTCTTTTCCTTCCTTGATCCTAAGCGAGAGTTCTCCAAGAAAACTCTTAGTGACCAACAGTGTGAGAGAGAGAGAGAATAATGGGAGAGCTCCAAACTTGAACTGACAAAAGGTTACCAGCTGATCCTCATAAACCTTTTTATTAATGAGGCCTTTATTTTCTTCATTTTCTATTATTTTCCTTCAATTTCCTCCTCACATGCAACTTATGACCTTTCACCTTACTTTTATCCTAATTTCCTTTATTTTCATAAATAAATGTGCTAAAAATGCCTTTTTGCCTTTTAATGCCTTTGCCAAATTTTCTTAGCCAAAAAGATACATCTAGTGATGCCCACTAGGATATCTTTGCCCAACATTTAGCTTGGAATAAGTGTCCCTTGCCCGTGATATGATTTTTCCTTTATTAACTTTTATTACATGAAATTTTCACCAGGGCTATTACAGAACCCTCCCCCCTTGGGGAACACCTTCCTTGGTGTTAAACCACACTAAGACCTCAACAAAACTACTAAAATCAAACATACTGCCCATGGAGCTTTATAACTTAGCTCATTTTTGTATTTACAATGAAAGGTCTGCTCAAAAGAAAAACATCATGATAATATGACAGTATAACAACCATAATAACATGAAACCAATATCGCTTATTGGAGCTTTATGACTTAGCTCATGGCAGTATTTACATCCATATACATATACTAAAACATCAGCAAAACATATGTCAAACATATACCAACACCAAACCAAAATTGCTTTGCCTCAACTAGAAAAAAATGAAGGATACAAGGCCCACATCTTATCCACCATCTCCCATGTAGCTTCCTCAGGCCCAAAGTGCTTCCTGTGCACTTTAATTTTCTCCATGGCTTTGTTCCTGAGCATGAAATGTTTCCGCTACAATATGCACCAAGGCTTCACCTGGAACTCTCCTTCTTGCTCCACCTGCAATACAGACCAATCAATAACATGATCAACATCCTTTATATACTTCTTAAGAAATAAAATATGGAAAACATCCTGGACTTTCACTGTTGGAGGTAGTGCAAGTCGATATGCCACCGGTCCAATCCTCTCAAGGATCCCAAAATTCCCACAATATTGTGGTGCCAAGTTGGCACATGAACCAATCCTCAAAGAGATTTTCTTGGGCTTGATGTGCAAATACACATACTCCCCAACCTAAAATTCCTTGAGTACCCTTTGTTGATCCGCATAAATCTTATGTCTATCATGTGATTCCTTTAGATTCTTCTTTATAACCCGCATTTCCTGTCCATGTATGCCAACATGTCCGGTCCAATAAGTACCATGTTCACTGGATCACTCCAACTGATGGGAGTGTTACAAATCCACCCATACAATTCCTCAAAATGACTCATCCTCGTTTACTCTTGATAACCATTGTTGTATGTGAACTCAACCAATGGAAGATACTCCTCCCATTTCTTTTGTTGGTGTATCACGTACATCCTCAACATATCCTCCAATATCTTGTTAACCCTCTCGGTCTATCCATCTGTTTGCAATGATAAGTTGTATTGAAGGCCAACTCTGTACCCAAGCCTGCAAATAGCTCCTTCCAAAACTTGGAAGCGAAATTTGCATCCCTGTCCAACAAAATCTTATTTGGAATACCATGTAGCCTCACTATCTCTCTGATGAAAACATGTGCTACCTCACTCGCTGAATATGTAGTCTTTACTAGAATGAAGTGAGTTACCTTGCTCACCCTGTAAACCATGACCATAATAGAATCATGTTGCTTTACTCTCCTTGAAATACATGGATTTCCATTTCCATTCTAGAATCGCTATAGGCTCTAGTAAACCACCTGGATTCTTACATTCTACCTTTACCTATTGACAATCTAAACATCTAGCCATGAACTCTGCCACTTCCTTGTTCAGATTTGGCCAATAGTAGAACTTCTTCATCGTTGTCAACGTTTTCTGATATCCTAGATGACCAGAGTATGGCTTGGCGTGAAATTCCCTCAAGATAAGGTTCTTAAGCTCGCTGTAATTCAACACATAGATATTGTCTCTAAATCTCACCAAACCATCTTCCTTGAGACGATAGTTTTCATCCCGATCACCTATACCTATACCTGCACATGTACTTGTACCTACAACTATACCTGTACCTGTGCTCTGTTGTAACTTGTACATAATCGCCATGTATTTGTCATCCCGTTTTCATGCCTGCAAGATCCTATCATGTAACTCTATCCCATAAGAGCTCATAAATGCTATATGATTTACCTGTACCTTCCTGCTAAGAATATCTGCAACTCGGTTCTCCTTCCCTTTGATGTATTTGATCTCGAAGTCAAACTCACTAAGGGTAGCCAACCATCTAGCTTGTGTGGCATTTAGATTTGGCTGATCAAACAAATACCTCAACCCACTATGATCACTCATCAATGTAAACCTCCTTCCCAGAAGATAGTGTCTCTACATCTTCAATGCATGTATAATCAATGCTAGCTCAAGATCATGTGTCAGATAGTTTTTCTCATGCGCATTCAGTTTCTGTGACTCATATCACACTACTTGTCCTTCTTGCATGAGAAATCCACCAAGTCCTCTCTTGCAAGCATATTTACACACTACAAACTCCTTGTCTAGATCCACAATCTTTAGCATTGGTGCATGTGTCAACAACTACTTAACCTACTCAAAACTAGCCTCACATTCTTTTGTCCATTCGAACTTCTTACCTTTCCACTATAATGATGTGATAGGATATGAAATGAGTGAGAAGTTCCTGACGAAATTCCTGTAGTAACGTGCCAATCCCATAAATGATCTCACCTCATCCATATTCTTAGGATCTGTCCACTCCATGATGGCCCTTATCTTTTCTGAATCCACTGCTATGCCATCCTTGGAGACAACATGCCCCAAATAGTGTACCTTACTCTGAAAGAAGTTGCACTTGCTAAGTTTAGCATATAACTAATGCTCTCTTAACAATCTCAACATTTTTGCTAAGTGCTCGACATTTTCTTCCTCATTCTTAGAATATACCAGTATGTCATCAATGAATACAATAACAAACTTGTCCAGATAAGGACACAAGACACTACTCATCAAACACATAAATGTATCTAGAGAATTAGTCAAACTGAATGGAACAACAACAAACTCATAATGCCCGTACCTGGTTCTGAACACAGCCTTGAATATATCCTCTTCCTTGATGCGTAGCTAATGGTATTTCGATCTCAAGTCGATTTTAGAGAATATTGTTTCTGATGCAGGAAAACTTACCTACGTATACCCACAGTATGCATATAGAATGCAAAATCTCGTATGTCCCAAGAATTCTAATAGACCTACCTGGTCCAACCTTCATAAACTAAGGTTTAAGGCCCACTCTATAAGTCAACTCCTCATATATCGCATCACGGAGCTATAAAGACTCAATAGCATATGCACACAGGATTCCCGACTTGCGATATGAGATTTCCCATATCCACCCATCACCCGATGCAATGAGTGCTAAGTGAACTATTCAAAAATCATGAGAAATTAGTCAGTTACGACTACCTCTCATGGAAATGGTCATACGTTTGAATGACTTACCTAACGCAGTTGAATCCCAAA